>JAEQBH010009631.1:0-101702 GCA_016808115.1 Tetrastigma voinierianum | reverse complement strand
AAGTTCAGGTCAAATTTTTTTAACTAAAAACTTAACCATTGTTAAGTTCAATTAAAGAGAAACTTAAATGCTAAGTTCAAGTAGTTATTTAACCTTAAAACTTAATAACTAAACTGCTAAGTTTAATGTAAAAGATACTTAATTGTAGTTGGCATTCAGGTCAAATCGTTTTATTGAAAAACTTGAAGAATTCACCTGCTCTATTAAACGAAACAAAATATAACTTCAGCTAAGTTCATGTGAAGTTTGCGAATTGGAAACTTAACCACCATAATTCTGTCAAAAAATAATATAACTTCAATTAAGTTCGTAAAGCTATTTCACTAAAAAAATCTGTGCATACTTTCTTTCAAAAGATTCAAATAAGGGATACTATCACATAGAAAAAATTACATTGTCTAAATGTTAATAAAGAGTCTATTATCCCAACAACAACAAAAAGTTTTAATCCTACATAAATGAGTCATTATCGAGGGATGAACTCCTGTCGCCACCACAACTCCAAATAATGTTAGTTTAACAAAATCACCATTATCTTTTCCCAAATATATATTTTAAGCATGCCTTCATTTGATCATGCCATATGTAGAATAACTTCTCGAGTGTTATAGTTGTGGTGCTGAGCTTAATAATGATGTGTTTTCTCAGTCGTTGGTGATGGCTTGGTGCAAGAGATACACTATGAGATATGAGTGTTAACTGTGAATCATATTAGCATTTAAGCATGGATTTCCCTAGTATATTGATCTTCTAATGCTAAATTCACACCATATACCATCTTCAATTATACACTATCGCCCTCGGGCCTTTAGTTTTGCGTAAAAGAACGAAAAGGCAAGTTTGGTGAGCCAGAAAATTTGGAAAAAGCTTTGACAAGAATTGTCGATGGTTGCCACATGTGTCACAGACATGGCTCTCCATGTCAAGACATTGGGTCATAAGATTGTGCGAGTGCCGGCTTCGCAGCCGCATCATGTCGCAGCACAGAGTAGTCCCGTGGAGCCGCTTAAAGAGACGCCAGCATTTCGTTAACATAAGTAGCCTCTGTGGTTACTGAGTTTTACACGCTTCCACCCATTGTCACACATATGGAGTCCCATCGAAGCATAATCGCAGATAAGCTTCCTACCATGTTGCAATGGGATGATGTCGACATGGTGAGACGAAAGCCGCCTCAAGTTCTACCATTATATGCCCATTTTCTAACGCCCTAGCTTCATTTTCCAAGGACTATATATTCTTACACTTGTAATAATAATTACGGTAAATCTAACTGAGGTGCAAAAGAACATCCTAAGCCTCTTAGGGATTTCCTTTAGTCTTAGGAACAATTTATGGTTTCATTATGGTTATTTCTTTTTCTTTGAATTTGAAGACAATTTTGAAGGATTCAACAGCTAGAGGATCTCTTGTGCTAGGATTGAAGTTTGGAGAGCTTCCTCATCATATAGTTGGTATGTATCTCTAATTTTGGAAACTTTTCTTATCTCTTCTTTGATTATTGTTGAAATACATGAGATTTTGGTAGATTTGACTGCGTAAGGGAGTAGCTAATCTATTCTCTTAGGTTGGATTGTTGATTTAGTATCATTTTAGATTAGTTTGTGAATAGGCTATGTTGATGTTGGTTGGTGTAGAATCTGGACTATTATGTTTCTTGCAATTAATTTGCATTGAAACTGTAAAAGTAGACCTTGCCATAGAAGGACTCATTTATGGATTCCATAGTGACAAATGGAGATTTATCCGTTGGGCCTAGAGTTGGCAAATCAAGGGCCTAATAGGGCTGGGTTGAGCTCCATACCGGCTAATGGCAAAAACTAGGGATGGATAAGGCTAGCATGACTCCTATATCGGGTTTCTATTTTGGTTAGCCCCGCCAAATCCCTAGTATTAGTGCCACACAGTTAGCGGGCCAATCCTTTATCCCTATGTACACAAAAAAAAAAAGTTAAATTATTTTATTCAATAAATCATTTCCTTTGTGTTATTTTTGCATTTCACTTTATTTGCATTCCTGTAGCCTTTTCCTTATCGACATCATCGGGTAATGAGGTCCACACATACTACACCTAGCTGGAGCCCAAAATTTTTGAATCTATATAAATAGAATGGGTTTCACTGCTATCATTAAACAATATTGCAGTTACAAAAATCCAACTTACAAAACCCATCTGTGATGAAGAATATTTAATAAACTAAGTGTAGATTGAGAATGATTTTATGCTTTAAAAAACCCATCTGCTTATTCCCTAGTTTTCTTTTTACTTTCCAAAATTATGGGCTTGGATGTTTTAGATGTTTAACTATGCAACAATCGTAAATCATCAGCATTTCCTAGATTCACTGTGATCACTCATTTAGTTTGACAAGTCACAAAATTCCTCCGCTGGCATTAGTACCACAACAAGAGAAATCCAATCAAAACATATACTAAAAATGCAAATGTCAAGAAATTCTCAACTAATTCAAATTCTAGCTCTCTCACCTTCTTAACCAAAGTCAACCACGACAGAGTAAGACTCAAAAAAACATTGAAGAAAAACGACCCCCAAATATCTGAGTCCCTCAAAGCCTTTCTTGGGTCTTCACGATACAAGTTTGGAAACAACACCAACTTCAAATTACTCACTTTAATAGTGAAGAATCAACCAAAAAATTAAAGAAAAAGCAAATTGTCAAGCAATAATGAATACAAAAAACGAGGCTACTAGAAGTGGGCTGAAGGATTACAAAATATATTCAAGATCCACAAATGGGAGGTTCGACTGGTAAAACTTTACATTTGTTTACAAACAACAAAAGAATATTATATATACAAAATAGACCAAAGTCTTCCGATGGGCATCTAACTGCAAAGTTAACCTCGTGAGAGGATCATGAGGGTTGTCCGCCTTCTGCCTCCCGCTCTCGCATCTACACTGATGAAACCCCTCGCTGCTTTATGCTTAGTGGGAATAAACTCGCGGGACGACCACTCAACACGATCATCACAGCTTCTATACACATGCATACATCTAACATATCATATCATTAAACATGCTTATGTGATATCTCATATTTACTTATTTCATATCATATTTCATTTCTTATCAACGCTCATATAAATTTCATATGTCATATTCAAGTCATTTGTTTAATGGCTTCATGCCTGCATAAACCTTAGAAGTGGATAAAGGAAACTATATGGGCCCGAAGGTGTCAGACTTCATTATACTAAACAGTTGGTCTATAAGGGCCCGAAGGTGTTGTTATCATTGTGCGAGATACACCTCATCTATAAGTGGGCCTGGTGTCTGTTATCACCCTGCATTTCCAGACAAATGATCATCACCCATGGTGGGCCCAGTTAACTCAGAATTCAAACTGGGATAAACTTCCATCGTATAAGCTGCAAACTTTTTTTTTTCTCCCAATAGGTATGCCCATCTCATCCCCTGCAATAAGTTCTGGGAAGTAAACAATCCATGTGTGGTTTTATGTTCAGACATATATCATATTCCCCGAATAATTGTCATCCGTAATCATATATGATATTTACAATCATTTATCTACAGATTGCATTTTCATATTTCATTATATGCATTAACAACTATGGTTACCATGGGCGCCTATGAGCTATTTAATATCATTCCAATTTCACTGCTTTTATATAAATGGATTCGAGACTCAAAGGGATTTATAGAGTCTAAGAACATCCCGAAATTGAGTTGGGATGAAGAAATTATGACCGCTCAAGTTGAAGACTCTCGTGCGAACAAAGGATTCGTACGCAGCATAACCAATAGGCTCACATCGCTTTTCGGTGATTTTTGGAACCCAATATGAGTTCCACCCCCATCAAGCTATATAAGGAGGTGGGATTCTGACTCAAAGGAATTTCCAGCGAGTCTGGCAAACATCTGAAACGGAGTCTGACTAAGAAATTATGACCGTCCTAAGTTGCAGTTTCCTATGAACAAGGACTACGAGTATAAATCTGTGGCAGGCCTACTCGTTATTCAAATTTATAACCTAATTCGAGTTCCACTTCATCAAGCTATATATGATGGAGCCCAGATTCAGCGGGATTTCCATAGAGTCCAAGAAATGATTTGAAACGTGAGTTTGGACGAAGAAATTAAGGACCATCCGGGGTTGAAGGCTTCCTATGGTCAATGGTGACTACCAGCATAACCAACAAAGCTGGGCCAGCTTTTCGTGAGTTCTTGGACCTAATATGAGTTCCAATTTCATCAAGTTATATACATATGATTCTGACTCAAAGGGATCGTATAGAGTCCGCTAGAACATTTGAACGGAGTTCGGACGAAGAATTTATGATCAAGACAAAAAACACAAGTGGGTTTTGGAGAAATTTTGACAAAGATTCCACTTAAAACCCCCAAATATTTTAATAATAAATATTCCCTACTAAGGATTACAATCAACCAACCCAAGTCCAAAATACAACCAAACAATGTTCCTAAAACACATATAGGGAAGACTTGCTGGTTTTGCTATAACCCATCTTTTATACAAATTAATGGGTTAGAGAGTTTCCTAATTCTCAAAATTTTAGAATTCCATACTTAGTTTCCATACAACCCTAAATCAACCACAAAACCAAACCCCAAAACAAATCCAAGTTCAGTCTAAAACTGCCAAACATTCACCAATATACCAAGTAGGGTTCTTTAGACACAAATTCATCAAAAATGGTTTATGGCTTCATCTTCCATACAAGTTCCATGCTAAACCATAGCATCCATACTAGTGTACAAAAACTATACCTTCTTAGCTTTCTTCTTCTTCCTCTTTCTCTTTCTCTCTTCTCCCTTCTTCTCCTACCCATAAGGAGTTTCCTTAGACCAAAGGATATTTTGGTCTTATTCTTTTATACTTAATTTTCCTTTATTTATACTTAGATCCTCAAAGTCCCCTTTTATTTGCAAACTCTGTTATGCATATTTCACTTTAGCCTATAATCTTCTTATTCTATATTTCCTTGTGGTCCTGGCCTTAACAAATTACAATTTCCTACTTCCCTTGTATCTTGTGTACAAATTTCCGTTTCGAATTTTTCTCACTTAGCAAATAATAATTGCCAAAAATTTAAAATGCACTTATAATATACTAATAGCCTGTTTTAAAATGACTAGGGTGTATTTCGGGTGTTACACCATTAAAGTGGTTCGGGCTCGAGAACTCCGAACCTAGTCGCGGTGATGATAAAGGTGAAGAACTCGACCGAGGTGTTCAGCAACGATGACAAGGCGTCATGGAACCGTGGGGGTTTAATGTAGTTGGCCATGAAATATTGATTGATGAAGGAGTGGAAGAGACCTGAATCGAGGCCCCGTAGAGGGTTTGGTAATCTAACCGTTGATGATGTTCTCGAACTCATAGGAAGGGAGAAATTGAGCTGGAGGAGAAATGGAGATTAGGGTTTTGCAAAAGGAGAAATCATTGTTGAGGGGAGAGTTTGAGTGGTTTTTTTTTTTTTTTTTCATTATGGTGTTGGGATTTGAGATAAAAAGGCATTTGGAAGGACGTAAATTTTTTTTTTTTTACTCCGCAACTGACTCAGCCTAACTCCGATGTTATCGACCTGGCCGGCTAATCGAGTCGGGCCAACTTTGGCCTGATTCAAGCCAATGTGGCCAGAGCCTAGTCCAGCCCAGCCCTAATTTTGGTTAGTCGACAGCCTAATAGGGCTATAACCATTTCATGTCAATGTGTTTTAATTAAAGAAATCAACTTAACCGAATTAAAGAAATCGGGGGAACTAGAAATGTTAAATACTTAATGGATTTTATCAGGGTAAGACACCAATCTAGTGCCAGTGAAGACCGTAAAGACCAGTGATCGTTCCCAGTATTAGCGTTCGTGTAGTCCCGATGTAAGGACCATGGAATTACAATAGGACACCCAAGAAAACCCATCTTTGTTAAAGTAATACAATTAAGGTCCTAGAAGACATGCTATCAGTGAATTGAAGCCAAAGAAATTGAGGTGACACGTAGAGTGTAAACTCCTGCTACCCTATTCCTTTGAATCGACATAAGTGCATGTTCACTCAACCCGTGCCTAATTTACATGGTATACTCAACATATACTCAATCAGCGACGGCTTAAACCCTAGCGTCTTTTTTCCCGGTCGAGTTCATTCTTTTCACATTTGTTTCATCTCTTAAGGTTAGCCATGTAGAATCTTTCCTAGATGTTTTAGCTTCTTCTTATTTAGTTTTGTTTTAAAAATCTTTCTTCAAACCACTCATTTGCTCAAATAGTGAAATGATCAAGTAGCAGGGGTACTCAGTCCCCCTTTTAAAACACTTTCCCCATGAGATTGATACTTGGTTTTTAATAAGAAAGTCACTTTATTACTTGTGACCTATATGCCATGGTAAATTGGAAATTGCATTTTGCTTTTATTAGTAAAAGACGCAAAACGAAACCAGTGTCATGGTCAATGAGCTGAACTTTGAAAGAGACGATGATCGACTAAAGGTGATAAGAGGTGAAAGGTATGATTTCGCTAAACTTTTAGAGGGAGAGGATGAAGACTTGAACACAAAAAGGCTATTTTTGAGGGATATTCTATGATAGTGAAAAGGAGCAAGTATGTAATCTTAATATGTTTTTGGAGGGTAATAAATAATTCGTAAAATTGTCTAAATAAGGTTATATCTCAAAAATTCTTAAGAGGAGGTTAGTGTTCAATTTCCTTTATTTTGTCCCTTTTAACCAAATAGCTCTTTTTAAAAATCCTAGCTTTTTGGGGACAAAAACCATATTAGTTTACTATTAATTATGCCAAAAAAAATCTAATCACTTTGGTCGTGCCGGAAGCTTCCACTAAATAATCTCGCAGCTCGATGTTGATTTGCATCAAAATTAAAGTTCATTCATTTAGTGTTCAATTCTTTGTCTAGATTTAAACAAAATCATGAAATTCATGGTTTTCTTTTTGCAAATTTTCTTAAAATTAATAATTCATAAATTAAATAATCTTTACCTGAAAATCAAATCCACAACTCCACACTTTAAAATTTCCAAACAACTTTCACCTGGTCCATAAAAATTTTTTAAGAACAACAATGTATTTAAAAACTACAATACGAATAAAATAATAATTTTAGGGTTAAACTCCTTATCTGAAAAAAAAAAAAATTAAACCCTAGATTCTCAATGTGACGCCCTAAAACCCGGTTAGCTGGATGTTCCAGTCAAATCTATGGAAGACTTTCGCTGTGGATGTCAGGTAACTCGACACTACACCACTGTGTCCCCTTTTCCAAAACCCATGATTTAATGAAGAAAATCGGAGCCAGAGCCTTTGTAGCTGGGAGCTCACTAAAAATACAACATGTACAAAAACCCGGCAACATGGCCTAATATAGTACAAATGACCTCGTGGTGCTGTGGTCTCAATTATGAGGAAAGTGGCTTAACTGGGCCTACCATCCACACTACAATATACATGACTAATTGGGCCATAGTCCTCAAGAGTTTAATCGTAAATACTCCCCTTACAAATATGTTATAAATTAGAACAAGGTTGCCCTAAAGTATTTTTACAATTTTTTACACAAAAGATAAGCTAGAAACTAGTTTCTTCTAAGTTTCTTTACAAAAAGTACCAAGCCACAGCCGTGACTTTCTTTATAACTATGGCCTCGAGTGAGCGCTTCGGTCCACCGCATACTCCTCAGACGCCTGAAATGGGTCCCACTGATTTTAGTGGTTAAATGTTCAGCAAGGTAAACTCCACCGGCTACTCCCCAAATTCCGGCGTGCACATGCAATGCTGTGATCATTAATAACAAACATTCCAAGTAAATACTTTTACCCTGGAATGCCTGCATGCCATGAATGGGGCGTCACCACCATTCCCTTTTACACGAGTCCTCACTCTACTCCCCTCACACATGCTTGCGTTAAGCAAAACTTGTCATTGGTGTTTCACCCAATGACCCTTTATCCAAAACAAAGCTTTGTTTTTAAACTCACCGGATTTCCTCCGATAAACTGTGCTTTATTCAAAGTCATTAGACACCTCCTATGCAAACCGCTTTATTCAAATGCATTGACGCTCCGATAAACAGCTATTCAAAAGCATCGATGTTCCTCGATAAACCGCTAATCAAAAGCATTGACACTCTCCGAGCAAACCACTTTATTTCAAAAGCATTGAAAGTCTATGATAAACAGTTATTCGTGTTATGAAATGCGCGCCAGACTTCTATGGACGTGAGTCCAAAGTACCAGCCACACCCACTACCAAGAATGATGAATGATTATCACCATGTACACGCACCCATTTAATGCGATGTCCTCGTGTATGAAATTATGTGAAAAGGTGCTATTCCATGCCTATACCAGCGCCGGGTCAATATATGATGAAAGTGCTATATGGACATTCAAACTGTGTGCATAATACCCATGCATCATTTGAACAATCATATCACTAATGCTACAATTTCCAAATAACCATACAATACATGTCAAATACATTAGACACACATATATTGACACGCCTACAAGTCATCACCAATCAAGCAATGACTACATTATACTTTGGGCTTAATTGTGACACCAGCGTCCAGCAATAGTTTGGCAAATCCGAAGCTCATGCAATGGCCTTGTTCATACACAACACATCACAAGACAAACCATTGTCACAATTTGACTGCCACACAGCCTCAACCAAGTAGATCACTCAATTCACAAATGATATACTGCATCTATATACCAATTGTGCCAAATTCTGACAAGCAACTGCTGGAACAGCCTAAGTTGTAGCAGCCTCGAAAATCGACCATAACTGAGCTATAGAGGTCCGAATTATAGTGATTCAAAAGCCTAATATCAATTTCTCATATAGAGCTGAAAAATTTCATTGAAGGCTACTAGCCTAAATTCTCATTTTTAATAACCGAAAATCAGACCCAAAAATCTGACAGTAGGTTCGCCAAAATAAAGCTTGTGGTAGTCCCGTAAAATGCACTCATAACTTGAGTTATAGATGTCCAATTTGGGTGATTCAAAATCCTAAAATCAAGTTCTCAGATATGATACATCTCTTGAAGGATAAGCTAGTCAAATTCTCACTTTTCCCAAATCCGAAAAAATCAGTCCCAAAATCTGACAAGAGGTTTGCTAAAACAAGTTTTGGTGCCAGAAAACGACTATACGTGAGTTATAGATGTCCAATTTGGGGTGATTCAAAAGCCTAACATCAAGTTCTCAAATAGGGATACAATTTCCTTCGAAGATATTAGTCCAAATTCTTCATATTTTTCTAACATAAAAATCTAGCCCTCAAAATCGACATCATATAGAGAAAAACAGTGTTTCATCATTCCCATAACCCACATGCCTTTCCAAATAGCCCTTAGAGTGGAAAAATGGCCAAACAGCCCCTTAGGCATTAAACCCAACCAAGCAGCCCCTAGAATGGAAAATAAAACCAAAGGTAGGAAGGATCCCTACCTCTTGAGCTGTGAAAAAAACTCTAGAAGTCCCGTGACACTTCTAAAACCCAAACCTTGATTAACTCGCTTGAATCTCGGGCAATCCTGGGTTTTTTGCACTAGCCAGCCCTCGTCAGTAGATGAACTTTCGCTCGGGGTCCAATGAAAACCGAAGCAACTAGCTCAGAGATCATAGAGAGAAGTTGGAGCTTGTCTCTACTCTCTCTCTCTCACGTTTGTTTTTTTTTTTCCTGTGCAGAAATTTCCTTTTCCCCCTCAAATCTGATTTTAACCTTTGCTTAGCCTCATTCTTAAGTTTAGAGACAGGGCTGAAGATCGTGCTATGTGGAAGCCCAGATTGCTCAAGTCTGGCCTGCTTTCGCCTCCTACAATTTGCTTCTGGTCCCGGTTCAAATCACCTATAATTTATTTTAAATGAACTTTACTTAATTTATTTCCATTTTCAAGATTTTTTTTCAAAATGTCTTTGGGGTCCATCAGACACCTAATACCCTAAAAAAGGTGAAAATCCAACTATATCGGAATTCAATGAAATTCGTCTGGGTGATTAGATTTCACGAGACGAATCCAACGGTGAAGTCCGTTTCATCATACAAGATCTTGAAAAAATTCCAGGCTTCCCTGAACCATTTTGACAATTTTACCATTTTGCCATTTTTAAAAAAATTAAATTTTCCCCACAAGGCTTGTTCTTCCCTTTAATAGAATCGCCCCTGTCCCCAAATTCACACATACTGAAAATACACAATCACATGCATATGATAGAATCTTAACAATACTACTTTGTGGTGCACGAGAGTTGAAACATACCATGAATAATTGACCTGGACCGTGCCTCGGGCCTGAGGTGTAATGGCATGACACACCCTCTGGTCCCCAAAGTGTCTCAGCCTTCTAAGAGCCCTCAGACGCAACCTCACCCATGCTCCCGGCCTCTAGCTCTAATACTCTGCGAGCCAATCGGTGCCTCAGGCCTCGCATGGGACTGACACTGGGTTCCCGCTCGGGTTTGGGTAAAGAGAGACAAACCGTGTTCCGTGTGGGCGTCCCACGGAGCGAGCTGGGACTGAGGGTGTTCGATAACCTGGATCCTGCCCCTCTCGTGGGAAATCCTGCCTCATGTGTCCAGCCGTGGTAGTGACAAGATGTCATCCGCCCCCGCTTGACGGATGCCCCGATTCGCCTCGACCTTGATAACTCCGGTCCCATCCCGAAAAATCCTCGTGTGAAGCTTGTTCTCTCGGGCTTCTTCATCTAGAAGAAGACCTGATTCTCCTCTCTTCACTAGCACCCGTGACATGGATGTCTGCAGTCATCTCTCTATGGCCATAAGATCTTGACCATGGTCCATATCCACAAGCAGAGAACTACAATCTTAATCCCAGATGGACAACTTTAACATCCGAATTCTCTCACTCGCTAGCAACCCGGGCCAAACATAATCATCAAAGAAACGTAGCCACTCTATGAATCTTAGCCACTTATTCCATCACCGCTATGGTCTGCGTTCAACCCCGTAGGGAATCCCCAGCCTGCATGCCTGTGAGAGTGCAAGTGAAGAACTCAAGTTTCATCAAGAGTTTCACGAAATTTTTCCCATGTCATTGTCCAAGTTCCTAAGGCTTTGACCCAATCCCACTGGCATTTGGATTTCCTCCGCTCTAGCTGAATGTGAAGTATCTCTTGGTCTCAGTGGTACGGAGGTGATTCCTATAAATTTTGATGTCCTCTTGTCTAATTCCAGTAGTGCATGCAACTACTAATAGAGATCTCACATCCCTTAACTAACTGCTCATTCATTTTCTTCCTAACCCCTAAGTGCTATGCTCTCTTAACCCTAGTGGTCGTTTTCTATACATTTTGCACTATAGTTATAATTCAAATAATAATTTGTAATATGACAAACATTGAGGATGTTAGAACACAAAACATATAATGCAATCCCATTTTATGCAATGATCTAACCCATGCCTATCAACTTGTGGGTATTCGTACTCTAGACTCCTTTGATATCTAGCAGTGCAGATCTTAACTAGTATCAAGATCTCATACCTTGTAGATACCCACACCCAAGCTCCTTAGGTAATCTGCCCAAGCTCATAACAAGCTTTCATGACCCAAAACCCTGAGGTCCGTTGACAACCCGTCAACCTGGTACTTAAGACTCATGATGTCGGTAACCCGATACCACACCACCGGCAGTCTCTTTCCGAACTCATGATTTAACTAAAATCGGACAAAGTCCTTGTACGAGGAGCTCATACCCAAAATACAACATGTACAAAAACCCGCAACATGGCCCAATATAATACAAATAATCCCACTGGGTCCAATTATGAGTGGAAAGTAGTTTAACCGGGCCCACTCATCCACTAAGGTATCATGCATGACTAATTACCATAGTCCTCAAGAGAGTTTAATTACAACACTCCTGCAAACATATGCTAAATAAGAACAAGGTTGTTCCAAAGTATTTTTACAATTCTTTGCACAAAATACAAGCTAGAACTAGTTTCTTCCAAAGCTTCGCACTATAATCTGTGGCCTTGATAAGCGTTGTCCACCGCATACCCCCCCAGACTGAAAACTCACCATTTAGTGGAGCAACAATAATAGGGTAAACCATGGAAGCTACTTACTCCCCACCTTATGCACATGCAATGTCATGTTCATAATCAAACATTCAAGTAAAATGCGCTTCTACTTCTGAATGCCTACATGCCATGAATAAAAGTGTTACCACCATGCCTTTGCCACAAGTTCACCACTCCTCACATATGCTTTCAGTGCTATAAACTTGTCATTGGTGTTTCATTTTAATGACCTTTTCCAAAACAAAGCCTTTTGTTTTTAAACTCAATCGGACATCCTTCGATAAACCGCTTTATTTTCGAAAGTCAGCTGACAATCTTTGAGGGTCAATGACCAGCATTACGGCTTCCGATAAATGGGCCGTCTAAAAGTATCGATGCGCCTCTCATGACGCTTAATCTCAAAAGTATCGATTTTGCCTCTGAGCAAATCATGACCAAAAGCACCGATAATCTCCTAGCTTAAACTCATAAGTATTCACTAAAGCATTGACGCTCGATAAAATGTTTTTACTCAAAGCTATGAATGCACCCGTGAGTCTCCCGTATGGGAACCCAAAGTACCGAGCGTCACTCACCCACTCACCAAGAATGACTTAATGATTATGACCTGTGTACACGCACCCATTTAATGTGATGCGTTCCTGTATGAAACAAATTTATGCCATTCCATGCCTATACCATGGCCTATATATATGATGAGTGTACAGGCAGACATTTAAAACCATGGTAGCACACTCCATGCATCATTTGGCCAATCATATCAATTAAATATACTACAATTTCCTTAAATAAATCCACTATTAATACATGTCAACATATTTAGACATAAGGCATTCATACATTCTACAAGTCATCACCACAATCAAGTACTTACTTCCCAGCTATACTTTAGGCTTAATTGTGACACCATGTCCATAATATCCTATATCCAAGCCATGCAATGGCCTTGTTCATAAGTGTTCAACACATCACAAAGCCAAACCATTAGAAATAATACAATTTGATCAATAATTTCAAATCCAAGTATATCACTCAATTCAAGCAATGATATGGCTATAATCATAAGTACCAATTGTAAGTGTAATCGACACAAATCATTAAACAATCTGTTATAGAAGTCTCCAAAAAAACTTAATTACAACTTGAGTTATGGAGGTCCAATTTGGGTGATTCAAAAGTCTAACATTAAGTTCTCATAGAGCTGAAATTTCTTGACGGATACTAGCCTAAAATTCTCACTCTTTTTCCCAACCGAAAATCAGTCCCAAAAATCCTGGATAGTAGGGTTCGCCAAAACGGGGCACTGCAAGGGCCCGAAAAAAAGGAACCATAACTTGTGTTATGGGATGTTCAATTCGGTGATTCAAAAACTCCAACATTGCTCTCTCATATAGGGACAGACTTCCTACTAAGGAAAGAGCACATTTTTAGCCCAAATTCTCACTCTTTCCAACCTAAAAATCAGTCCCAAAATCTGCATGTGAGGTTCGCCAACGGGGTGTACTTTTATGGCAAATACCCTCGCAAAACTGACCATAACTCGAAGCAGGATTCCAATTTAAGATTCAAGCCTAACATCAAGTTCTCGTATAGGGCTACAATTTCTTTGATGGATACTAGTCCAAATTCTCCCTTTTCAATTGAAAATCGCCCCAAAACCTGACATCATATGTAGCCTAAATGGAGTTAATTATTCCCATAACCCATTAATTTGCCAAACAGTCCCTTAGGGCAAAAGGGCTAAACAGCCCCTTAGGCATTTAAAACTCAACCAAACAGCCCCTAGAATGGAAAATAAACCAAAGTAGGAAAGACATCCCTACCTCTCATTTTAGAAGAAACCCTCAAAGAAGTCTCCCGTGGACACTTCCTAAACCCTAAACCTTTATTTCCAATCCTCACTTGAATCCCATTAAAACTTATTTTCTCGTACCACGCAAACGTAGTCCCTATTTAGTAGAGATGAACTTTCGTTCTTGGCTTGACGAAAACCGAGCAACCGAGTTCCGTAGATCGTAGAGAGAAGTTGGAGCTTCTCTCTCTACTCTCTACGTTTTGTTTTCGAGCAGAAATCTCCCCTTTTTCCTCCCTCAAATCTGATTTTAACCTTTGTCTAATTCTAATTCTTATGTTTGAGACATGGCCTGGACGCGCCATGTGTCCATTACTCATTTGGGCCCGTTTTTGCCCCGAAGCAATTTATTTCGTTCCAGTTCAAGTTCAATTTATTTTAAATGAACTTTACTAAATTTATTTTCCATTTTCAATATTTTTTTTTTCTCAAAATTCGTTTTTCAGTCCAATTGCACCTGGAGGAAGCCCCCAAAAAATCATGAAAATTTTGACCTTATCGTAATTCTGAATTCGTCTAGTATCTAGATTCCATGAGACGAATCCAAATCTGAAGTCCATTTAACATCCGAGACTAGAAAAATCCTGTGGTTTCCCTAAACCATTTTGACACCTTAATTGCTTTTTACCATTTTTCAGAAAAATTAAATTTTTTCCAGGTTTTACACTCAACATTCAGTCTTATGTTCTCTCTAGCTTTGCGAAAAGGAAGGTTATTTATTGAAGAAGAACAAGAAAATTTTCTAATTCATACCTAGGGTGTTACAACCTCGAATCATATAGGACAAATATATAATGAATTACATGTTTGAAACCAAATTTATATAATTCTATAAACAAAGAATGTAATACCTATAAGTTCCATATAGTTTCTCTTCGTTGTAAAGTTTCTTAAAGGTTAGTTTTCTACTCGCTCACGTTATTTATACATTGCTTCACTCAATCGAAAAGTCAAGCTTCAAATCTTACGGAAAATGTGGGAGTAGTTCTTGGAAATGGCGTGGTATTTATAATTTCTATTAGAAAAGTCATCAAAAGTCTAATGTCTGTAAAGTTAATGACTTTTTTCAATATTAGATGTATTTTTATAGTCCATAAATATTGTAATTGATATGGCTAGTGTTTTTTATAGACATTTTTAAAATCTTAAAACATCATATTATTGGTCATACTATGACTTTAATTTCTAAGTCTCAAAGCGTAATTCAATACCCAACTCTATGGTAATTCCATAAAAGTTAATAATTTTCCTAATCCAATACACCCCTAAATTCTAAATTTGTCAACATTATGGTTGATGCGAGATAGGTACCTTGAGCAAACCCACTACATTAAAACACCCTAAATGTACAGTTTGAATATTATATAGGAATTTATGTCTTTACTTGATTTCCTGCAATCATCTTTTTTAGTTTACTACCTTTTCTGTTATAAATATTAGAAAAGTATCAAAATCAAATAACATATATGATCAATGAGTAAAAAAAGCATTTTTATTAAGCAGTTGACCATCACTATGTTGATCAGGACCTCACTACGTAGAGGCATATTAGAATCAATATCCATGGACCATAGAATCTGTATGCTCTTCATATTCTATTCTTAGTCAGTACATTGGATCAAGGGAATAAAGACATTAATAATGGCTCCTGTTACAACTTGTCTGCTAAGAAACTGGGAAACTACTCGCTGTCCTTCTCATTTTCTCTCACCACTCTTCCCTAATTCCTCCGTCACCTGTTAGCTTTCGGAAGTTGCAAGCAACAACAAGAAATTAAATGTATTTTCACTCTTCTTCTCCTATCATCTCTTCTTCAGACTTCTCCTGCATCTACATTGCTTTCATCAAGGATGGAAACCCCAAGACTTGTAAGTCTCTCATTTCATGGTTTGTAGTTTGAATTGTACCACTACAACATCTTATTTTCTCAGTTTGCTCTGAGGAAAGAAAAATGAAAATATTCCTATAATGTTAGGGTTTTATCTTGTCGCACTTAATTACCAATTTTTTTGGTCCAAAGCTTGTGTGCACAAATTAAATGATTGCAATCATTAATGGGGTGGTAAAATTAAAAAGAATATTAGATTCCAAATTGAATTCCTTTTAATCTCAAGTATATTTATTAACTGAAGTATTCTTGAACCTGATTAACTAACTAAATCTCAATTTTCCTAATTCCATTTTTGCTCTCAGATGTCTCAAATGGTGGTCTCCAGTAGGCTAGTGATTTTTACTTATTCTGCTTCCTTACCTGCAACAATTTTAGTTTCTGGAGCTTTCTTCATGGGGAGCAGGATCATAACCTTAATTGACTATATGAGGTGTGGAATTAAAGGGCCTATGTTTAATTTAATTTAATTTCCCAGTAGGAGGAAAGTTTCACTGATGCAAAAATCATACTCCTTTTGCTTTGTTCAAATTTTGAAAAATTCAGTAACGACACAGCAGAGCTCTGCTGACAGATAGCGATTAATGCAAATCAGGATTGCAGGATCAAAAGTTTGCTGTGGTTTGTTATCATCATATATACATACTATCTTTCAGTTGTAGCATGCAAACTTCAGATCTAGTTGCTCTTATTTTTACTCTATTTGCATTTAGGCTCAAATGCAGGTCTGATGATGGTGAGCATTACCTAGGAGGCGTTGTTCCAGACTTTGGATTTCAAAGGCAGTCCGTTCAGGGTCACTTAATTAGAGAGGTATGTGAATTTATAAGTGAAAGTTATTGATTTTTCGGGTTGCAGGTCATTCCCATACCCTGAACTGATGTTCATATTTCCCAGTAGAACATCTGATGTTCATATTTGTGAAAGAGTATAGTGTAGTTTTATGTTAATATCCCACACTTTCCTTTGGAAGTAATTGAAGTATTAGGTCGGAGTTCTAAGTTGAGGGAGAATGACTGGAGTCATTTGTTTGACTCTATTTATCGGGCTAATCCAGAGTCTTGTGTTCAAATTATTCTAGTTTTAATAATTATTCTTGATATGCTGGTTAGTTGATTTGGATAGTAACATGCCCCAACACTGAACTTGTTAAGAAGTGAGGGACATCAACCAATCTCACATTGCAGCGAATCATAAAAAGAAAGCGTAAAATAAAAATCAAAAGGTGATAATAATCCCTTGAGCCACTCTTTTCTGCTCCGGCAGGTTCGATGAATAACTTTATATCTTAAATTCCTCCTTATTTTTAGATTTTAATTTCTTTTTTTCACCCCCATCCAAGTTTCTATCAAGTGATTTTGTCATAATTGTGGGTACCAGGCCCAAAACCAGCTTTACCATTCACCAAAGCCCAAACACTCACTCCATGTAAATGGGCCCAAATATCACACCCTCTCCAGCCTACGGAATGCAACACTTATTATCCCTCTCTTGCTTTGAGCCAACACTATAAGAAGATGCTGCCACGGATTACCCGGGCCGATCTCAGCTCCAAAGAGATCTTCCCATACACATAACCGCTTTGGAGATGATCAAACATTCTAAGTTGCAACCAACTTGGCCATCAAAAAAGGAAGAACGGGTCATGGCACCCAGCAACGCCTCTTCCCTCCGTTTTGGAAAGGAAATCACCCATCAGCGAAAATCATATCATCTTCCTCCTCCATAAAAGAAAGTGTGGAAGAACGATAATAAGGCAAGGTAATGACATTCTTTGCTGAAAGATTTAACTCTTTCACTTCCGTGATTCGATCCGTGAGACAGTACCTGAGAGGCTACAAGTGCGCGACCACCACCGCTTTTCTCGCTTGTTTTGTAGGTACATGCCGGTGTGTTAATGTCTGATGATCCAAAGTTGACTGAAAATTCAGAGACTTACATTTGCGCTGGCTCATAGAACGAATTAAGAAAAAACTCATCGACGATTTGTGAGGGCTTGGCTACATCTGTTTTCAAGTGATCTCCCATCCCTCGAAGCTTTGGTAGTTCCTGATCACTCCATCGGACCGCCGTTTTCGTTTACCATGACTGCAAAGAACCCATGGAATCAATCCTGAAGACTAAATTCCTTCGCTGGCATCAGGATAAGGAGGCAAAAGGAGGAAATAAAAAGCAGGTCAGATGTGGGTCAATTGGGTGGTGGCCAGGCCGACCATCGCAAGAAGAAAAACAACCAGCCACTGCTCATTAGGAAGGCGAACGGATCGAAAAGGCACAAGGAAATAGCCACCCTGCACCCCCAATTAAACAAAATAAAGGCAAGGAGCCTATCTGGCCAGATAACAGCGACACTGCAGCGGATGATGAGTTATCTTCCAGCAGCTCCCCGCTTTCGGATCTACCACCTTCAAGAACAAACAATGTGGAGTGCCGACCAAGGAAGAGGCCCCCCACTCTTACTCCAAATGGTCCGTCACTGCATGCCCTTGGGCTTCAGTGCAGAATTCAAACAGAGAGTTGGGCGGTGAAGCTGGGAGCACGTTTTAAAAACATACCCAAGGCAAGGTGGGGTGCAAAGACCATCACCCGGCTCAGGTGAGTCCCACCTTCGAGCCGGCATCAAATTAGAGCATGCCTACACTCCATCACGTCCGGGAGGGCCCCGGTGACATGTCGTCAGTCCTAATCCAGTCAAGACATCTTGAGTTGCGAGCCTCCCTACGGCTTTGTCATATCACCGTTTTCCATGTATGATGGCTCCTCTAACCCGTACAATAACATGCTGCACTTTAACCAAGCGATGATTCTAAGCACGGGAAATGACCGTCTTCTATGCAAAGTGTTCACAACCACTGGAAGTGGACCCTGGGTCAGCCTAGTTCCTTTAATAAACTCCCAAGGGGGATCCCCCAACCTCGCTCACCGAGTTGTGGGCTGGGCGCTCGCTTCCCCGCATTTATGTTTCTGTCCACAAAGGGAAACATCAGTTCATCACTCGACTCATCTTCAAGCGGGAGGATGAACTATCCGGATTTCACCAGACGACTTGGATAAACCCGGGTCTAAATAAATCATACAAGCAACATGGATGCGGTCCTTCAGAACTTTCGAAGAAGCTTTAGGCCGACTACCTCTTTCTTCCAATCTCTATTCTAGATCCGTCACACGATGGAAGAACTGTACGACGCGTGACAACACTATGTTAATCGGAAGACAATATTCGGCAACCTCCCGCATAAAGAATGATTACCGCCCAAATTAAAGTAAGTCAAGCCACAAAGGTTCTAGCAAAAGGGAGCCAGAGTAAGAACCTGCGCCTCCCGAGCAATCGTAGAGAAAGAGGGAACCCTCCCCAGCCACCCCTCCGCAACATCTCCTACGAAAAGACCCTCCTCTTATCCGAGATCACCGGGTGACTTTGGGCTCGGTCACACCATCTACCAAATCCCAAGCAACTCAATCAATCTCTAAGGTGCGACATCATTCATAGGACTATGGGCATGAAACTAAATCACGATGTCGAACTCCAAGTTCCTAGTGGAGAAATTAATCCAAGTTGCCACCTGAAGATACATTCGAGTAGACCCAGAAGCGTAGGCAAACATCTAGCCCAAAGAAGTGAGAATAACGGCCAGCCTGTAGCTCCCGTCCGAACCTCCTCGGCCCACCATCAATAAAGTGCAGGTTGGGTGGCCCGCCTGATGACCGTGACGCCCAAGGCCAAAGGAGAAAGTCGCTACGAGCGCCAGCGCTTCAACCCGTGAATTATCAAGATTCCTAGACAACTTCATGTGAGCAATGCCACGCAATGATGGCCTCTATATCCTTCCTCCCATTAACCCATTCAAGGTCATCACTCCACAATTCATGATGCACTTGTGCTTATTTTGTGCATTAACAATTTGATATACACAGAAATATTGACTTCGGCAGCGCAATGATCGAAAGATAAATCTTCCACTTCAGTAAGATGAAAGTTCCACTTGACAAGCCTGGGCCATGGGTATAATTTTGTCCGGATGGCAAGGCAACCATGCTAACCATGGGTGATATTACTCTCCCCGCCATAGGCTGTTGCCCAAAGCAGTTCAGAGCCACTTGTCGAAGACTGGGGCTGCAATGCTATTGTTATCCACCGCCACACGCCTATGAAAGCAAAGTATTCTGACTTACCATCTAACAATCGGGCCAGTTTAACTAGTGCCGATGTGACACCTCCCGAGTAGCCAATTAGCACTCGCTAGTGCTATCAACCGCCGTACAAGAGCGTGGAAAAGTGAAAGCTCCAACACCTGACCTTCTCGACCCACTCCCGTATCAGCAATCACACCACGCCGCAGTAGGTTAGGAGGACATGGAATATAATTGGCTATGGATCTCGGGAAATTCCGGCTACCCTAGGCGGGTCGGAAACACACTTATGTTAGCCCTCCTGTCCTGGAGAGGTGGCAGAACAATTACGATGTGCTTTGCTTCGTAGAATATCGACAAGCCCTGCACCTTAATTTCTGACATGACTGCATACTTCGCGTATGCTTCTCATAAGTTGAATGCGTTCCGCAAAGAATGGGACGTATAAAGAGGCATGCTTTCCACCGGTTCGCCATCAAAGTTATTCAGGCTGAAGTAGATAACCTTGGTGCGGTGGTTCATTAGCAAAATCATACCTGCATCGGTCGGCCAATAGTGAATGGTACCAAAGGAAAGGTGGTAAATGTAGAGTATGCGAGACTGTTCTGCATCTCAACGACGCATGCCCTAGAGACAACTTCCCTCTACCTCGCATAGACCAGATTGTTGACGCGTCAACCAGGCATGGGATGTTGTCGCTCCAGATGACCCGATACCATCAGAACCCTATGCACCATTTGATGCAGAGAAACAACGTTTATATCATACCCACATAGACTCTTCCTGCTATAATAAATGTCGCTTGATTAAAGAATGTCAGGGCAACTTATCAGAGACTGCTGACCAAGATGTTTAGACCGGTCAATGGTAAACCATGGAGGTACACATTTATCGATATGTTGGGTAAGTCCCCAAGGAGCGCCTTTAATTGGCTTACAATATTCAAAAAAAGCTTTTGAACTCCTCGTGGAGCATACGACATTAAACTCAATCCTCAGCGCTGAAAGTGCGCATCGGTTCCGGGCTCTGCAGACCCAGAGGGGATAAAGCCAACTCCGTCTCAGCTTAAGGCTATCCCAGAATCCCCTGGCCCAATTCTAGAAAAGGTACAACAACCGGCCCATCGGTCATGCCGCCCTCGCGCTCATCTCAATTACTGACCATCCAAACCCATTATTCCCTAGGCTACTCGGCATGTGAGGCGACAGAGGTGGATCGCGAGGCGTCAAACACATCCCATGAACTCACATCCGGCGGAGTCAGAGCAGACGACACCCATTCTGATGTCAGCAGTACCGAAGTCGCCCTATCCCGTGCTGAAAAATGCGGATGAAGGTAAAGACCGTGTTCTTCGCTAGCAAGTCCTAACCGACGATAAACCGTGATATACTACCACCTCGAAAGCAGTCGCTTAAAGCCTCCCCAGTAGCAACCAAGAAACTTTGCCCATACTTCCAAGCACACCCCATTGTGGTGCTAACTAACCTTCCCCTTCGAAGTACTATTCACAAGCTTAACTTATTTAGGAGAATGGCTCACTAGGCGGTCGAACTGCTTAATACAAGAATTAGTATGCCAAGGTTAGCCAAGAAGGACAGGTTCCCAGTCACTCCAGCATAAAATCCCCAATCCCAAACATGCCCGGATACCTAGAATTCGGTGGACTCGTAGACAAAGTATTCTCAAAACCCGGCCGCATCAGCTCTACATAAACTAAAAATCCCTGGCAGACAGCAGATCGAGCATATCCGATCTGGTCGCCACAATATTAGAATCAGAAGGTGGAAGTCATCCTAGTTACTCATAGCTAGACAAGTTTATAATTCGTGGTAGTGATTCTTAATTGGTGGGTGGGGACAGTAAACACATAAGGAGTCCCGGATCCCGACGGCGAAGTATGTAACCTGGTTAAACAACGCTGCAGGTTTTTCAGCTTTAGAAAACTATAACACATTCCAAGGATTGTGTCGGAAAAGTTAGACGTTCCTCTTAGCCGCCATGGTTTCATTTCTACCCATATAATGAAACAATAGCTTACTCATCTATTACCAATGATTCCTTCACAGCCACCGTCTGTACAGTATCTAAACCCTGTTTCCGGATGGATCCCGCTAGCGCAAGACATCAAAGCACGAGAACCCCAATAGAGAAGACAAGGCTCACGCGTCCCAATCCGGTCGCCAGATTCTTGATCATAAAAATGCTCAAACGATCCTGGATCGGGCCATATATCTAAAATGCTTAATTGGGTCGACTTAGTATGGCCAAAGATGTGTGTCGCCGAAATGCACTAAGGGATATGTGGCAATCATCCAGCGGTAGAAATTCCCAAGTACGGCAGCCCTACACTCCTAGGTAATATTAGCCAAATCCATGGAAGCCCTGAAGTGCCACATTTACGTGCGAAATGTGACTAAGCCATAGCAGCTCCCATTTTAAGATCGCCGGGCCAAGACCACTTCCATCTTAAGCCTCACGGCCCTTCACTCACTGGAATTGATATGGTAAAGCTCCCCCTACTTCTTCAAGCCCAAAAGAAGCGTCGTTAGTGGCCACTAATTACTCAGCAAATAGATAGAGTTTCCAGGCTTCTTAGACTCAATCAAAGACAAGGACGCCACTCACGACATCCCAGAAAATCGTTGAGCCTATCTTGCATGCCTCAGTCGACGACGCAGCAATGAGCCCCAAATTGATAGTCTGCCTATAGAAACCCGCCAAGAGCTGGAAAAGAAAAATCTATACTCCACCCCCGTATTCCAAAGCAACGAGCTTCGGTAGAGGCTTCAAAGGGCCAAACCTGTTGGATCGTCAAAGTAAAACAAGGTTAGATTATGCTAAAGGTGGCAAACGGGTGTATTTAACTTCCCGTGAGTGCGTCAGCTGTAATGATCATCAAGACTAACCTGCATATCTCCTTCAGACCACTTATGGATGGAAGCCATAATCCTTACAGAACGGTGTTGTCGCAAGCTCTAACCGATGTGCCCGAAAGCAGCTGAGCGCGAATCTATAGTTAAGGACCTAGACACGATAGATGAACTATGCGAGACAACAGTTGTACGAATAGCATCTTACCACCACCGATTGGCAAACCTGTAGCCAGGAGACCTGTACCTAAGGAAAGTCTTTGAGAACACAGCTAATCCAGTGGCCGAAAAGTTTCATCCCAATTGGGAAGGACCATATATTGTAACACGAGCCGACGAATCCGGTTCATATGCACAAGATAAACTAAATGGAACACCCATACTAAGAATGTGGAATGCTGGCACCTCAAAAGGTGCCTATTATAAAAGAAAGATTCGGCCCTAACCGTGTTTCCATCTCAAATTTTAATTTACATCAAAGTCTCGGGAAGGCTGAGATGCTCCAGAGTACGACCCGCATGGTTGATGCTCACCGGCTCATTACCAAGTCCCGGAAGGCTGATATCGGCCCGACCCAGTATGGTTGATGCCCAAGATGGTTGTTACCCACCTGGTTCAGCTACCAAGTCCGGAAGGTTGATGTCCTACCCACCCAAGATGCTGATGCCCGACCCGGTTCATTACAAAGTCCAGGAAGGCTTTTCGATGTCTTGGCGCGCCCGCATGGTCATGCCCGCTAGTCTGGTCATAAAGTCCGAGAAGGTCGATGTCTTTATCCAAATTTCAACATGGCTTCGGGATGCCTACCGGCTATTACAAAGTTCGGGGATGGTTGATGTCCTATCGGCCAAGTATGGTTGATGCCCGCTGGTTCATTACAAGCAAAGTCCGGGAAGGCTGATGTCCATTCCGGTTTAGTATGGTTGGATGCCCACTAGTCGTATCCATCTATGCCTAGCCGGCTAAACAAAGTAAATTACTTGACTCGACAGAAAGAAAGCTTAAGGTCAAAGAAAATTTCAAGACAAACACATGTTGCTAAAAGAAACTCATTTCACTACATCAAATGGGATATAATACGCAAGGCACAAGGCTACACCGATGGAAAAAATACAATCCTTAGTTCCCGTAGGCATCAGCGTTCCCATTCTCCCGCCACTCTACCGGAGAATTAGATTGGATGCCTAGCCTAACCCTCTACACCGAACACCTTGCCCAGCTCTTTAACATCCTGTGATCATGATGGTGGTAGGAAACCCTAGGGCAGCACCCAGGGGGTACTCATGGGATGATGAAGAAATCCTTGGGAGGTAGCGGTTTCTTGATTTGCTCAGCATCCCGTCCCTGGATCACGGCTCACTTCCACAAATGTTGTGTGCGAAGGCACAAACAAATCCATAATCGTAATTGAAGATCACATCAAAGCTTTTTGCTTCCAAAAAGCCTCTCCATAGCCTTTTCTCTTAGAAGCCTCTCGCCTCGAAAAGCTTGACAACCCGTCTTTAAGTAACCCCAAGCTCTAGTAGTAAAGAAACTCGCTCATTCGCTACATGCTTATCTCTGCCCCTCCGCCTCCTCCGGGCCTCTTCGCGCACTAAGGTGTGGTTTGGACTCCGTCCCTTTGGCTCTGCACCCTCTAAAGTGTGCAAGGCATGTCGACCCTCGCACACCCTATATTCAACCTCAGCTCGCGCTCCCCGTCGGCTTTCCTGGCAGATCCAATCTTAGCCATCGACGCCCATGACGAGCGGAATCTCCGTCCGCCTCATTCGGACTACCCTTTCACCCGCTTCCTGGCCTCCGACTCGTGGCCTCGAATCACCTCCTCCATCTCCATCAAGGAAGCACTAAGGGCCTTCTGGTCGGAAAAAGCCGACTGGGAGTAGAGCCGTAGCCTCCTATATCCCCAGGCACTGGAGACCTAACCCGCATGTTGGTAGGCCATGTTTCAATGGCGTGAATCGCCTATAATGACAGGCAGATACAACAATGGCTAGGAAACAATGCTAGAACATTGCATGCTAGCTTACAAAGCGCACTGGGCTCATCCATTGAGCAAAGTTATGGCTGCGACCAGCATCCCGTCTCAACCATCCCCGCAGAGGTCCCCTAATGCTGGAAGCTGGGCTGAGATGGCATACTCTTCGCCTCCCCTCGGCCCGCTACGCCACGCGCATCCCGGTAACAGGCCGTATAGCTCATAAGGCGGGTTCACCGGAGGGATTCGGGCCTGCTAAAAGGCCTCCACCACAAGATGATCTCCCTGGCGCCCTTGGCCCGGAGCCAAAATCCCCACAGCGAGTCAAACCCTGTGAGGTGGATAGTCGACCAAAGATATGTACCACTGTGCAACAATGGTTCCAAAGCACGCTCTACCAGCATAACGGACCTCTCCGTCCACTAGAAGCCTTACCCCAGGACTGGATCACTGATTGTCGCGCCTGAGGAGGTTCCCTCCCCATTCCACTAAAGTGGCGCTTTCCACGTACCGATCGGGGTCATTCAACCCATCCCAGTGAGAACCCGTATACACCAAGCCCCCACATCCGAGCCCTCCCCGCCACCTCGGGATGACATCAGCCACCCGCTGAAGCTGGGGCATCATGTTCGCCGGCAACAGTGCTATGTACCAGGTCAAACATTTTGTCCTCCTCCCCTTCTTCCCAATCGTGGGGATGATCGGATATGGGGAACCCAAGGGACACCTTCCACTCCGCCTGTGAACCTTTGTCTCTTTCGACGTCCCCTTCCTTCCTCTTCAATACTGGGGGCTGGACAAGAGCCCTCTTGCTGGGAAGGAAGACGCCCAAACTGGCCACCCCTTCACCTAAACCCTGGGGAGTGCTGTGTGGGGCAGGCCGTAATCCCTCACTCAGCGCAGAAGCCGTCCCGGCTGAGTACCCGATCACCAAACCCAACCGCCGCCCCCGCGGCCTCCGCTCCTAGCCGGATGAGCCGCCGAGTAAGTTTGGGTGTCCCGCATTTACGTAATGCCCCTTCCTTCCATAATTTCTAAGGTAGAGGGCGCTGGAATGATCCTGGACACAGAAGGAGCTTCGGCGTTGGACTCAAATCAGCCCAAATTCTTCAAAGTGCAAGAAGGCGACTCATAATGTCGCTCCCAATAAATCTCCAACAACTTCCGACCTCTAAACCCGCCTTCTCCACCCAATTAACCGCCATTCCCTCCCGGCTCCCGCACAAGCAGCATGGTAATAAGGTCCAGACATATCGAAAGCGCAAAATGCAGTTAAAGCAAAGTACATGCTAAGCACACCTGGAAAGAGGAGCTGGACCGGCCTAGTAAACGGAAGGCCCGGGAGAGCCCGAGGTCTCATCCTGTTGTCCTCTTGACCAGGATCAGCCCTCTGCCTTAGACTCGGGGCGACCGGGGAGTCCCGTAATGAATCAGAGTCGGTGGCCTGGCCGACATGGATAGCCGGCCACCGTGTGCTTTGCCTCGGTGTAAGAAAAGCAAATCCTCCACCAATGAAAGGTCTAACTCCGATAACTATGGTTTAGTACACAAAGATCCAAAATTACAACCACTGCTTAGTGAATGACATAAAGTGGTGCTTTGGTGAAGTGCAAGAATTGCTTGACCAGGGACGACAAGTGGAAATCCAAAGCCTGCCGCGAAGGCTCCCGGGTGAAAAACAAATGCTGAATTTTTCGCCTTATAGGTAGACTAAGCTCGGCCCTCCGCAATAAACTCAAAGTCACAGATCCCCAAAGACTGAGATGATTTCAAGTCCTCACCTCATCCATGAAATGAAAGATGATGTCGCTTTGGTAAAAGCAACCCCATTAGCCCCCGCCGCTACCAGCTTATCAAAGAGAAGTCTCCACCTCACCGCACGCGCGCACAACAACTCCTCAGAGCGCTTAAAAGATGAAAAATCAGCCCCAAGTCACAATACCAACCGGTAAAAGACGAGAACCCAGGAACCCATTGACCCAGTAGTGATTCAACGCAATAAAGCATGCCCTATGGACACCCCCTTACGACTCTATCACTAGAAACTAGTCGTCGACCGAGACTAAGCAGAACACTTTGTATAGAAAAACTATGTCAACTAAAAATGAGGAAGAAAGAGTGCTCTAGTGAAACTGTCCCGCAATGTAATTTAATATCTCAGAGTAAGCCTCAAGCAGTAAAGAAATGGTAATGGAACAAAGAAAAGGAACAAAATCCAATGATGACTTATATATCAAGCTTCAGAGTCATAGATGCATTAAATGCGTCACTACTCATCACCCCATGGACACTGTTTGAATCATGGCGACGCCCGCTCCTAGGACACAAGACGAAATGGGCTCAGGCTCAGTGGGCCCCTCGTGCCATCCTAACTCACAGCTAGGCCAATCGACATGTTACGCTCAAGAGAAGCAATCGAGGGCCGATCCATCCCAAGTTTTGGTCAAATGTCACAGCCTATATATGAGAGCTGTCTCACTCCTCCGGGCGAGAATCGGCGCAAAGAATAAATTATGGTAGCTAAAAATATCGGGGAAATGTATTTCCCATTAATCAGCGCCTGGTGCTCACAACATGGTGACAAACTGCCACAGCCGGAAGCGATCACACTTCAGCGCTACATAACCCCAATATAGGCGAAGAAAAGAAGAAGAAGAACCCATAGAAGAAGAAAAAGGTAAAGCAAGAAGAAACCCAGAAGAAGAATGTGAGGTCCGAAAAAAAAAAAAAAAAAGAGCCTGCTGATTTTAGGGAGAGGGGTTCTTATTATAGAGGGATTCCCATTCTAATTTTCAAACCATCCAATGACACAACAAGGTGTAGGAAAATATAAGGAAATAGTGAAATTTAAAACATCCCTTCTTCGAAAATGCAAATTATAGCTACCCTCACCACCCTTGTGGTCTCTACGTTTAATCCATAGTTAAAATCACGTCCAAGCCCCCTTCAAAAAGCCCTATGAAGCAATCAGAAAAGTACAAATTAATAATGTCCCGGGCAATGCCCACCATATCTCCCCATCACTGAAAAACTAACAACAAATTAGTGGTAATAAAGGATCCACCCTCGCAAACCCATGAGACTTCAAGCTCTGAAGTGAGCCCTGGGGCCAGCCGCAGGCTCAAATGTAACACCAAAAAATAGAAAAATTCCCGGTAATGGGCACATTAGAACATACCGCACAGCGCAATTCACCTGCTCCTCTGCTACCAAGCCAATCATAAATGAACTCCTTTCCAAATGAAAAGATTGACCTCCCACCAAAAGGGGCGCCAGAGTATCGGGCCCAAATCCACTTTACCATTCACCAAACAAACACCTTTTTACCCACGTGCCATGCCCAACATCACCCCTCCAACTCTACCGTGGATGCAACATTTAATTTATCCTCCTGACAAGTCATTCTAAAGAAGACGACCTAGCCAATGATTGCCCGATCGATCTCTCAGCTTTTAAAACGCCCGCATATGCGTGCCAACTGTTTAGACGGTCAAAGTCACCACTTTAGCACGTTAAGCCAACCCAGCCATCAAAAAAGGGAAGAACAAATCATGCACATAAAGAACGTCCCTCTTCCCCTTCCATTTTGGAAGGAAATCACCCACTTCCACAGAAAATCTGATCATTCCTCCATAAAGAAACAGTGAACTTAATAACATATGCACGACATTCTTGGGCTGAAAAGAATGACTCTTTCACTCTCTCTAGATTCCCATCTTAACTTAGGGGCATCGATAGGGCGGCGGCAAGAGCCACCATTCTTGTTTACACAGTGGTGATGCCGGCAAGTTAATGTCCCATAATCCAAAGGATCGTAAAATCTTATACTACAATAATGTTGCACTATGATGGCATTGTGGATGACCGGAGGGATTTGAAATGGCATTGCCATGCATGTGTCTCCCGCTATGGATCGATCATGGTACCAATTTTGATCAGCGACGATCATCTACATTTGCCGCTTCGCATATGCCTGTTTCATATTTTCTACACCCACACTATTTTGTAATTAGTGGTGTCGTAAAGCCTATAACTCAGTGAGACACATATTTCAAAAAACATGAGCTGCATTCATTGGGATGAGTTATATCGAGCTGGAAAACATTTTATGAGGAGAATGGAGGTGTCCAAGGGTACTGAGTCTTGCTCAGCAGAACACCAGCCTGGTTGTGGTACTACCGTAGGTCATGTCATCAAACTTATCTATGTGTTCAATTCTTTGCCAAAAGTGGAGCTGTATGCCCCCTTGCGACAAAAGAAAAACCAAATATGGAATATGCTAAAAAAAGGTCCAATTCACATGAAAATAACTGCTAAGTTACCCGGTCTTGGGGGTTTGTGTTGGGATTAGGTGTAAGATTAGTATAAAGACGACTCGGGGTTCCTGTTTCTCTTCATTTACCACTCAAGCCGATTAGGCCATATTTTCTTGGCAACTCATCCCGTATTTTAGAGTGTTCTAATTTAGAAATTTTATCGGTCTACAATCATGTGAATTGTAAAATGTAACACAATTTGTAACCGACTCGCTAAGGCCAAGATCCACAAAGCCAAAGCATAGCATAATTACATCTTGGTACTATGACTCTACCGAATCCGAGCGAGGGTCCAAAGAGTTATGGAAAATACCGATGGATAACAAATGATCTTCCGCTGCAAAATTCCTTGGTTAAGAAAGCCTTACTAAGAGCGAGCAAAAAGCCTCGTGGCTCATAATTGCAAAGAAAATTAGTTCCCCCAAACATCATGGTAATGTCTCTAGAGGCTCTAAAGATGTATTCTCAATGGGACATTTTCCTGCGTATATCTAATAATCATTAAAGAGGGAAGAGCTTGAAATATCGTGAACCAAGACTCGATCCTAAATATGCAAGTAGCATCATCTACTTACATTACGTCAAAAGTATGTGTCATATTCTTTTTATAAAAGAATCGGTGTTTTGATGATATCCTATTTGCATATACTGCTACTCTATTTTAATCCTCAATCTTAAGCCACTCATGGTTTTCTAACTACTTTATCTCGTGAGTGTAAATGCATCTACAGTTCTTTTTGTCAAAAGATCTCGCATGGTTGGTTTTGAATTGTGTTACTGTGGAGGATTCACGAGCGTCATGTGTGAGGAGGTGCAATTGGAAACATCAAAAGGTCCGCCATGTTGGTAAAGGATAGCATATATGTTCATGTTTAAAGAAAACACATCTTCAAACACATCCATTTATCCCCCGCTAGGGATAAATAATATATATAGTGGTTCTGAAAGCATATGGCTCCCGCTTTCGTGTCGCCTCGGCTTCGCGGTGTAATCATATTGAACTGTTTCAAATAAGATAGTTGACTTTACTAATTCGAATAGGCCAAGCTCCGTCATTATAATTAGAGATTTTAGCACCATTGAATGATATAGCATTGAGATGTTCTTGCATAGATTTTCAAATTTTCTCTCACCCATATTAGTCGGGTTTGTTACTCTGTATCTCGTAATTTCATGACTCGAATGACTGATTCATGGATGGCTAGATGACCCGCTTGGTTACTGTAAAGGTAAATTTACCTGAAGTTGGAAAATACCTCCCATTTAAGATGTCTTAGGTTTTCTAATCAATGAAGGACTCTTTAATAAAGGGTAAATCAACCCAAAATGCTCTGGATTGTTTATCAAGAATATGTAGCTCACCATGATGTTCTTATGACGCTTAAGGCAACGCCTCACCCAAAGACGTAAAATGCTTATTCATATCACTTAAACATAGAGAGTTAAGAATGCCTCGTGTCTCCTCAATTTGTTCATTCAGCTAGTAGCTAATTTTGACTCGAAACCTCTCAGAAGTGCCTTGATTAAGGCTGGATTCTTAAAGCTACCTCATTTCATTTTGTGCCGCAATATTGTTCTCAATCCATGTCTTATACATTCAACATCCTTTATATGCAGGACGACATCTTGAACAAAGTCCTCCTCCGTGTTGGTGCACTTCCGATTTCCTAGCACATGATTCATGGCTTTCCTCATTCCTCTCTCCTTAAATGTTGCAAAGTCACCTAAACAGACCCTATTTTATTCCATTTCTCTTGCATTACCATCTATCTAGAGATCCTCATATGGCCAACTATCCTTTTTTATATGGTCGTTCAGTCTGTGAATACAAAATTCAATCTTAAATCAAATTTCACTCGACTAACTATAGTGAATACACTGGGAAATACTTAAATAATGAAGACAAATCCACAGCATAATTTCAAGGTAATACATATACCCGACTAAGTCGCTCCAACCTGAGTGTACCAATTCACAAGTATGTATCCATCCGTGTACCCTCAAACCATACTTGTTGAGAAACCTATGGACTTTTCCTCCACACAACAGGCATGATATTGTTTTCACTTTTTGGTCTTAAGCCCTCAAAGTTTTGTTTTCTTTAGGCTTCTCCCAAAAGGCTCCTTTATAAAAATTGGAATGTTATCTGGCGTTTATCAACCCGCTGACTTCCCATTCCTAAACGGGATGTGGGAGCCCTTGGCAGCACACTCAACAATCCTCCCCTCGAACAAATTTCCAAATAAGCCTCCCCTCAAACTAGGATTTCCTTTGTTCTTCACTCCAGGTTTTAAAGCATGCCTCACATGAAACACTACTTGACAGGGGCTCACCACACCATTTTGTTCGGCATCCACTACGCCTAAGCCCTAATTCGGGGCTTTAATACCACTTGTCAGTGGAAACCTATGATCTTTTCTCCATGGTTGGTAAGGATATTTGTCCACTTTGGACCCAGCTTCCTATAGTTTTGTTTTTCTTAGGCTTCTCCTAAAATGGCACTTATATAATTGAATGTTGTTCATTTAATAACTCATAATCTTCTCATTCTAAATCGATGTGAGACTTTTGGCGACACCTCAACACATTGCCCTTGGGAAGGCAAAATTCTCACTTCAAAATGATCAAACCACTCTGAACTTTCAGGCCACATCGATTTCCACTTCAGTGCTATGGTGAGAGATCTGGCAAGTCTTGAAACAACTCTAGCACTAGTAAAATAAATTTCCGGTTTTCCTCCCCTAGTTTATTCTTTGCTATTACAAGATGATGCTGATTTGCTCATTAAAAATGATTTAATAAACTTGTACTCTACACAACATCATCCCCCGACCCTGCTTTGTGCAGATGAAGCGCTAAGTTCTTGAGCGCCAATGCTCAAGAGCTGATGGAAAGCAGCCTTCAAGAAGATGAACGTTTCGGCCGGATCCATATTAGCAACCCAAGTGCAGAGCATTCTTCCAGGCGATATGCCTTCCTATATATACATGCTAAGTGTTTAGTTAGATTTCTTTGCCATTCCAATTTCTGGGAACTTTTTTCATTGAATCTCAATTAATCGCCTTGCAGCATGCAGAAACACTTTGAAAGCCATCAAAACAAGATCAAGATGTTCCCTCCTGAATTTGTAAAATGCAGATAAGAAAACATATCACATTTCAATCTAGTCGAGTGTTTTAAATGTTCATTAACCATCATAAATACTCCATCTTATGGCCTGAATGCGCCTTCTAGTCTTCATATGGTAGAGCGCTTCGATGTTCTAAAAAGGTAAAGATAAAGGGAGGAGGGTCCTGGGGTTTGAGTCCATCAGGATAGCGTTTTCATTGTAATGAAGTGTTGAACCGTTAAAAAAAATCTATTCTTGATTATCGTTATAAAAATAATAAAAAGAATTAAATATAATTAAACTAGTTAAAAAACTTATCATTTTTAATTATTTAATCTATATAGATATTATTGAGTTTAAAAAAGTAAAATGAGTTTGAAGTAGGAAAAAATTTTATTTAATTTAATCTATATTTCATTTTTTTCTTTCTTAATCATATCTATTTTTTCTTCATTTATTAATATTTATATTTTTCTAAATGAGGTAATGAAAGCCTTCCCTAGATGCTATGTTTGTCACATGTACACGTAGATCCTAGATTTTTCTTTCCATGAAACAAATATAGCTTATGCTTTATAATGTATGGTTCTAATTAGTTGGTAATTTGTGAACATTTAATTACTTAATCTTTAGATAAGCTGAACTTTAGTTACTCAGTATTCAGTTTGGGTTATGAGAAAAGTAGATTTAGAAACAGATAAGAATAAATCTGAGCCAGAACCTGCTACAAACAAACAGACATCGCTTGTCAAAGTTACTTGAATGTAGAATTAATGTTTTTATATATTTGGTAAAACTCCGTGGATTCAAATATATAAAACATTGTGTGATATGTCTGGTTACATGTATCTTCCTTTGATGTTAATGTTAATAATTTAATCAATGTTGTTACTACAATAATGATAATAAAAAAATAGTGATAATCAAAAAATTCATTGTATTATTTTAAGCATGAAATAAATTAAAAACATAAAATTGTTAATTTAACATTCCAATATTTGCAAATTATAACAAAAAACAAATAATTTTAAGATCCATTTTTAATTCATCAAATTTAAAGCAATCTGATAACGAATTTATCCATTTCTCATTGTTTCACCATCGTAAAGATGAAAAGGTACTCCATCTGAACTGAAATATACTCAAGTGGCAATAACATTTGGATGTTGACTAAATTTTATGAAAATGGCAACACAGCAGGTTTTAAAGGCAAACCCTAAAGCCCCAAGTAATTAATTTTTCTCTAAATGACTTTCGATTGAAAATTTAACATGAAAATCCAGATTTTTCATTAAGTTAATTTGTAAATAACCTAATATAATGTAAATATAATAAACTTTATTAGTTAACATTTTATGAAGAAAAACTCCATCGGGTAAAGTGGAAATCTTGACAAATCTGAAAAGCTGCAAACCCATACCAAAAGATATTAGAGATGGAAATTCCTCGGCTGAAGGTGGGGTGAGGAAAGCCTATGCATATAGATATGAAGTCAGCTTCTTATATTTTGTCATTGTAAAGGTGCTGGTTTCTGGGTTATTTTGTCCAAAGAAAATAAAAAAATCCAGACACGTAATTTTACCTTTTGTCAAAATGGTAAAAAACCAAGCCTTACGTGCTTTATAAAACTAGCTTTAAAATCAAATTCGTGATTTTGACTCACCACAGACTTTTGAAATTAACCAAATATCCTAAACTGCGCTTAGATTCTTAAAAACACAAGCCATACCTCAACTAAGTTTAACAACCCCAAATGTGAGTTTGAGATAAGTATATATCTGAGGAGTTAAATATTTAAAACTCCACTTGGCATTCTCGAATTTTCCTTTTCCAATTGAAATATTATATGTCAAAGACTTGTTATCTTTTTTTTTTTTTTTTTTTTTGGTACTATTATTTTTGTCTTGATTACGATAAATCTGGGCTTTATACAGAGAATTTGTGTCTTGACTTAATCTGGGATCGCCTTTTCAAGAAAGTCTTCTGTCAGTACCCCAGTGAATCAAGGGACCAAATACTTAGGGAGTAGACTGTAGCAAAGCGTTATTTCATTTATTCTAGTGGAATAAGGTCAATCATGGAAGCCAAAGACCGTTGTTTAAAACACACATTTTGACTGAAACTACGCGTCCTATGATTTTCTCTCACCACTGAACTCGAATTCCTCCGTCACTTCCTCATGGTTTCCGAAGGTGCAAGCAACAAATAAAGAATCAAAATTTATTTTCTTTCTCCTTTCTTTCTTTCAGATTACTCTTCATTTTATTTGGAAACCCCAAATTTCAGTGTCCTTAACTAGATCGTTTGGGAACTATTATGTTATTATCGCTTTCATGCCAGGAAAATTATCAAATAATATCTTAAGTTTTTGTTCTTACGGAAAGAAATGAAAATTTTATAATGCTTAGTTTTATCTTAGTTTGTAAATGGACTTTATTTTGTCTGGTAAGTTTCTGTGTAACATTAAACTGAAGAAGAGGTGGTAAATTGAATTCCTTTAATTACATATTCCTATTACTGTAAGTATTTATTACAAGCCAAGTTATATTTAATAATTGAATCATAGTCCTTAATTCTTTCCTAATCCATTTTCGCTTCTAAGATGTTCCTAAATGGAGGTTCCAAAAGGCAAGATTTCACACTCTGCTTCCACGCTACAACCATTTTGTAGTTTCGAGCTTCTCTCCTCTGGGGAGGATCATAGCAACAGATATGGGAGTAAGGAGTGGAATTAGTGAGCCTGATGTGTCCCTGCCACAAAAGCAGGCCAAACAGCGTGTTTAGTTTGACTTTCTCTTAGTGAAGATAAGCTCTTACCAGATACGCAAAAATATGGCCTGGCTTCGTTCAAATCTTGAAAAATTTGCAATGACGTGGAATTCGACCAGCTCGATCCCAAAACAGAAAAATTTGAGGCGACTATGTTGTTTAGAACATTATGCAGACTTCCATGGATAGTGCGACAAGACGCAAACTTCAGCATCAGGAGCTGCGCGCCTCGTTAACGGCACACTGGTGCTATATCTTTTCTTCAGCCGATAAACTCAGTTGTAGTATGCTCTTATTTTACTCTTCCGGTTTGTGTGATTTAGGGCCTACCGCAGGCTCCTGATGATAAAAGTAAAGCACACCAGAGGTGCATTGCTCATGGACTCTGACTTGATGCGATCCTCAGGCAGCCCACCAGAGAGGTGCTGCCACCCTATAAATGAAAGATGATTGGGTTGGCCCGAGGAGCTTGTTATTGACTGGCAAAGTGGCATGGAAAAACTCACAAGCGAATCCAAGTGGCTGCTCTGAATTATCAGGCTGCAACAAATAAAACCTCATCAACTATGGGAGCCGTGCGGGATGGGGTATGCAACAAAATTTTGCTCTAGATTCCAAGGGTCTCCTGAAGGAGTACCCAACTGAACTGATCTCAATTTGTATGTATTTTCTGACTATGGTCAGATATAGAGGCCTTATTCTCGTCAATTCCGTGTTTCTATAGAGTCTTCCCATACACTCAATTACCATGTCTTTATATCTGTTTTGTAAAAGATCAGTTATATGCAGCATCATCCCAAGTTCACTCTTTTCTTCCTTTTGAAATTATGCTGAGGGAGAAGAAATAATTGAAACAGCTCAGGTGATTTATTTCATCTTCTTAATCCAGAATCTTTGAAACAATATCCAGTCGCCGTACAGTTCCTTGATATGTGTTAATTGTCTGATTTGGATAGTAATACGTCTCTAAACACTTGAATCTGTTAGAAGAAGTAGGACATCAACTAACTTTGGCTTGTTGCAGTTGAACTCATGTTAGAGTAAATGAAAATTCAAAATAAAGGTGATAGATAATAATCCTTAGTTACCCTTTCTTTCACCCTTCAAGTTCTTGATAAGAATCTGAGATTTTAAATTTATTTATTGACTTTAATTTCTTCACCCCACTCACAGTTTCACTTATGATTTTGTCATCATGTTTTTCATCATAGATGGCATGGGTGGATTGACTGAGGATTTGGGAGGGAAAGCAGTCTAGCCATGTTATGTATTCGCAATGTTCGTGATCAGGATCAGCAATGCAATCAAATTTCAGTTCGTTTTTTCTTTCTTGAGATGCTCACTGCCTTTCGTAACGGTCGCTTGTTCTGGTAACTAGAGTCACATGTTTCGTTCTTACAATCTGATATTATTTGAATATGACTATATCAACTGGCAAATATGTCGGGTTGAATACTCATTAAAAGTAAGAACTGATGATTACAACTTTTAAGTAAATTTAAAAATACCAATTGTCTGGTTCCAAGAGACACCTGGCACAATTACACCACAGAGAATTGTAAGTCCATTCAAGCATTGCTTCGTGATGGTATGGTCAACTGGCAAAAGCAGGAAGAGCTTGAAATATCGCAACCAGTACTTTGATCCTGGTCAATTCAGTGGTACTGGGCCCGTTACATTACGGAGGATAGCACGTCTAGCAGGCTGTATATTGAAACAGGAAAATATATGGCCTCCCGCAAAGATATGCCGTGTGCTCTATCCAGTTGTCGGTCCATCCCTGGCGGTTACCGAAAAGCTCTGGCCACTTTCAATCTTACTGCCTCATGGCTAACAATCCACTGATTTTGGGCTGGAGGAAACAGGGAGGATCCACAGGCGTCAGTGTAGAGAATGATGAAAGTCACACCAGAAGAGTCCCCCATGTTCCGGGTAAAAATCTGTTTATGGTCGCCATGGAAAGATCTCTCAAACACAATCCATCCAACATCCTCACAGTGGAAGACTAGCCATCGTATCTACAGGTGGGCAGGAACCCATGGTCCTGTTTTTCTCTCAAATGCCATTTCAAACATGGTTTATAAGATCCAGTGACATCCTTTACCATGGAACCCAGAGAGGGCCTATCATATATTCAGATCCCCTGCCATAGAAAATCATATTGATCAACCATTGCCAGCCAATTAGATAGTCGTGATCGCATTACTTTGTAATAATAAAAGTATTCATTAAGATTTGAGATTTTGTAAGACCAGTTTATCAAGAAGTCTCTATTAGATTCCTTTTCTCTGAAATTTTGACCACCAAAAGAAAAACATTTAGTTTCCCCACCCCTGTTCTAATTTTAGCATTTTCATGACAGAATGATTTGATTCAAAGGATGGGGCTTAGATGAGCTGCTTGGTTACTGTGTAAAGGTAAATTTCCATTCTAGTTAATTGTACTTCCATTTAATTCTCTTTGATAGCTTTTTCAATCAATGAAGGATTCTTTAATAGGTAACCGAACTCCAAAACATTGGATCGTTGATCAAGAGAGTATGTGGAGCCCACCATGTTGTTCTACACTTGGGGCTCACCCAAGGATCAGGTAACAATATTCTTAATCTTCATACCACAGAATCATAGAATGCTATAGGAGCCACTCTAACCCTCAAACCTCGTAGTGCCTTGATCGTGTTGATCAATTCTACTTTGGCCTCTAGAAGTCTTTGAAATAAAATCCTTCCCTCTGTTTTGGTGCAAGTGATTCACACTCCCTCTCTGACCTCTTCACCTTATATAGTCACCCAGACCTTATTTTGTCCATTTCTCTGGCATTATATCATCAGTCCAGACATTCTCTATTTAAAAATCCTCCTTTTCATGTTGTTTGTCTCAGACAAAGAAATTTAACATGATCTGTTTCTGTGAGTTGTCCAAGATCCCTCTTTTGACTAAATGGAGGCTAAGTGGCTATGCTTTTGATACTATAGACAACCTCATGTACCTGACCTAAGCTGCTCAAAACATGACTTTACCTAATTCCACACACAGATCCCCATTCAAAATTTTAAAATCATATGCTCCCATCATGAGGCCTCTCCACTCTATAGAGTGGATCTTCCAAACTCACCTCCTCAACTCTTACATAAATCCCCATTTCTGTTTCACTCAAGAGATGTAGAGAGACAAAGTATGAACAAAACAACCTTAGCTGCCTTTGTTTTTTTTTTTTTACATTGAACTTTTGTTTTTGAAATGTAATGTTTTGTTTTTTCTAAAAAATCTTTTAATTCCAAAAGTTTAGATAAACAAATTTTTAAATAAAATTTAAAAATAAATATTATTTTAATATTTAATTAGTATTTAAATGATCCTAAGAGTTTCAATTGAATCAGAAAGTATATGATTTTTCATATTTTAATATTTAATTTTTTTTTCTCATAGAAAAAATTCAAATAAGCATAAAAGAAAAAGTCAAAAGCCAAATATTTCTGGTTTCTATTCAATCAAAATTTTAAAAGATACAGCAAATAAGTCGGAAAAATAAAATAAAAATGATGAATGTTAAACAAATTTGTTTTCATAAAAAGCTCAAAACAAACGCCACCTTTAATGCCAGGAAATGTTCACTGCATTTATGGAACTTGTTACCTCCAACTTAAATTCCAATCATCCTCTCATTCTGTTTTGTGCAGGTGATGAAGCGCTTGTTTTATGAGTTACGCATATTCAGAGTGAGATGCATAAAGCCGTGATACAAGACGATGAATGCTGGGTTGATCCATATTAGCAATCCCTAAGCCCAGAAGTTTTTGATGGTATATATGAAATACTTTGAGATAATAGCTGAACAGATCAAGATCATGTGCATCATAATTGTAAACTGATAAGCAAGGAAAGAAAATAAACTCTTCAGTTCAGTATATTGAACCTCACTATATGTATGCCAACAAAATGAATAACATCTGCAAAGAAAAATGTAACTGCTTCTTTTCCTAACAAGTTTGTAACCATATTTTAGTATAGGCCTTTGAATCTTGCAAACCTATTTTAAAGTAGTAAAGCATCCCTTAGGGATTTTCAAAGTGTATGATATCTTACAAGATTTGATAAGTTTTTATAAGAGCATTGAAGTGATCAATAATCTCCAACCCTAAAGAAGTTTACTGAAAAACATTTAGAAGGAGTTTGTTTTTTGGCTTTTTTTCTAAAAGCAAATTTTGTTTTAAGACTTTAAAACCGTTGGTTTTGATTGTCACATAAATTATTTAAAAATTTTTTAAATTTTCTAAATAAAATCTGAAAATATTTGACTTTTTCTTAGTTTAGAAAAAGTCATCTAAACCCCATAAAATATTTGGAAAATCTTAGAATTTTAAAATTCCCATAGAATGTTTCGTAGAATAGAGTTTAGAAACACAAGATGGAAGGGCACACTCTCGTGCATGTGGGTTATATTATTTACCTTGGGTTTACTAAATCTGGTTATTTTACAAATTATTAATGATTAATTTTATATATATATATATATATATATATATAGAGTTATATATATATATATATATATAGAGCATGTGTTCTGTTTTTAATTATATAAATAAATAAATATAATATAGAGAATTGTTTTGAAGCATATAAAAAAACATCTTAATACTTAATAGAAATACAATATTAAAAAACAAACAATTTAATAATTTAATACTATTAAACTACTTAAATAAAGTCATTTAACATTTAGTAAAAAAAAAAAAAAAATATCCTTTGAGTTGTAGATGGTTTAATGGAAAACAAACATCTATTATGATCCCCTTAGCTACCAAAACAGAACTTAATCCTCTCACGTTCATAAATTCTTCTGGTGATTCACTTTTTAATTCTACTCAAATCAAAGCATTTCCTAAACACTCTTGGAAAACAAATCCTTCCAAACTCACTCCTCTCACCAACTCGTGTTAAATAAATACATATTTAAACCTAATGAACAAAAAATTGAATTAACATCCAATAATTCCATCGCTGTCTCTTGTAATCCATCTCTTCTTCACTAACATCCTGTTCAAACACTAAAGAGTTTCGAATCAAATAGCTGCACTTCTGCTGTCTCTTCCAAAATGAAAAACAAAAACTCTCAAATCAAAGCAATGATTAACCCTCCATGCCTTCACCCATGTCTCCTTCCAATCTTCTTGGCTTCCTTTAATGTGCTCCCTCTCATGATCTGTATCTCCATTTCGCTTCAATGGGGATTAAACTTCCCTCTTTGCAGTCATATCCCATTTTAGTTTAAATGCACGTAGTAAGCTTTAAGCAAAACTTAAATATACGCCTTCAGCCAAACATTCGATCCTACTCACAAGATACAATTAGGTTCACTAATAGCAACAAAAATGTTTCAGACAAATCGTTTGAATTTTCATGTCGCAATAGGCAAAAAGTATCACTTTAATTTTATACTACTTTGGCAGCCAAACGTTTTTATGTATGTTTAGCTGACGCTGTCACTTCTAGTCTAAGACAATAAAAGAAGTGTAATGTCGTGGGACTCGTGACGTATCATACTACATCTTTCATGTTGTTAAATCCTTTCTTCAATTTATAAAAGTTGTAATACATAGCTATTACGACATGTTATTGCATCACTTAAATATAATACTATTCTCATACTTCCATGCCTCATATCAATTTATTGTGATAGAATCTGTATATTTTTAGGTGTTGTTAAATCCAAGTCATTACAAAATTAATGTGTCATAATACATCGCTATAATGACAAATTGTCATGGTCGCTATGTATACTGCCTGTTTCATACTTCAAATGCCGTATTAGTTTATTAATATGACATGACTTTTACATTTTTGGGCAAGGTGATATCTATTCATAAAATATTATGCGGCGTTGTATACCTGGATGGATCGAATATTTAGTGTGTTGTTTGAAATATAATGTAAGTTTCTTATACTTTTAGTTGTCGTGCATATATCAATCTTTACGAAGTGTTAATACTCATGCACATCGACATTTGTAAGTGCTATGGAAACAACTCAATTACGTGATTAGTAATGTCATGGGCTGATAAGTATCTGGCATCAGATATGTGTACGCATCGCTCAAGTATAATGTTTTGATATTTCTAAATGTTGCTTATGTTTAAGTTACAATAGTGCTCAACGCTTAAGTGTTGATAAAACAACTCAATTTATAATGATTAATATATGTTAAATATAATAAACAATGATATTTTATTGTAGTTTAAAGGACAATGTTTTGGATATTTTATTAGAACCTTAAACAAATAATAAAAAAATTAAAATGAAATAAAATTATAAGATCCTATTACCGCAAAAACTAACGCCCACTCTAAATAAAGATAAAACCAAAATAACGTGTACTAAATCCCATGTTCTAGATAGCTATGTTGTTAGATCAAAAGTCTAACAATAGGAATGTTCACATATCAATGGCTGTGTGGATCATCTATGGTGGTAGCCAGCTCTGTAGGGGTCATTGTTCGTGGACCAAAGGATTATAAGGCAAATTCATGATACTATTTACCAGTGCGACTATTTATCTTTAACCCCAACACTAAAAATTTGTTCGTTGTCTCCCAACACTTATGTAAGTGTGAGTGATGGATCAAACATCAACACAAAATTTATAGCATTGGTTACCAAAGGACTATTGTCTAATCCCCAGCACAATGCCAAGTAGTAAAACTTGTTTGTTATATTTCTTTGCAATTATATTGATTAAAAGTGTTTCAAGAGTAGATAAATTTCTTTCGGCTTTGATCCAGTTGTGAGATTCCGCAAAGTGTGCAGGGCCTAAATGCATAATAAAGGGATTAAGTCCAGATATCGATCTGAATGTAGATCCCCATGAATTATCAATCAACTACCCTGACTACTCAAGCTCTATACTATTTGGACTAAGTATAGGCAATTGATATATCTTAAAGCAACCTTTAAAATAATAAAGACAAATATATAAACTATGAACAAAATGAAACATGTTAAAAACTAAATAAACAAACAAAGAACTAGATCTGATCAAGAAGCTTCAAGGAGCATTGAAAATACAGCTTGGCTGGGAAACATTAGCCCTCGTATGTAACCCTCAGAACTTTGCTTCATGAACCTCTATTTAATCCAGTCTGCGAAAGATGGTAATGCCATGTGGATTTCTCCTTAACATACATTTCAACATATCTAGTCTTCCCCTCGTTTCTTTCTTGAAGACAGAGGATTAGATAACTTAAGCTTTAATCAGCTGCCTTGTTCTCGTGGTATTTTTCTTTTTCATAATACTTATTCTGTGAACATGGACTGTGAAACTTTAGCTTCTAAGATATGAAGCAAGCATGGGCTTTACACTATACCTGTTTCTCATCCCCAAAATTTGAACAGCTCAATCTTTCCTTGATTGCATCCCCAAGGAACACCTGGATTGAACTCATCGGTTTCAACGTGAGTTCCTCCGTCACGCCTTAATGGATAAGTCATTCAACCTCATTCTGGGCTTTAAGTGAGAAGGAAGATTTATCACTAAATTCACAAAAGCCTGCCAATAGATCCCCAGGCTGGTTAGGTTCGGGAGCACCCAGAAATTGAGCCCCAAACCTCGTAGTCGTTTCTCTCAGGTGTCACCTGAGGGCCTCCTGAAATCAGCTCAGTGAACAAATCCTATTATGCATAGACACTCGTGATATTTGGATAAAAGACAAGAAAAATAAACAAAACCAAAGCAAGCAGATTCATGAATTCAAGTTCAAAGATTCACAATTTCTCGCATTAAGATAAATTTAACAACAGTAAAAAATTAATGAAGTCGGGTTTATAATTACTTCATTAAACGACCTAGCCTCCATTGCGTGAATCATCAGAAATCCGAAATCGAAGTTCAATCTAAAAAATTTGCTTGGACTTCAAACTAACATAAGAATTTAAGAAAATAATATCTCTCATCACTTCTAACTTAAATAACTAACATCAAGATCCAAAAAATTCAATGAAATAACAATTCATCTAAACGAACTAAATAATGCAAAACAAAGAAGTGGAAACAAAAATTGGTAATACACGAGCCTCTGGCTTATCCAGACTTCTGCTCGAGTCGCCAAGAGTCAGCTCCTTCCGACAAAGTGCCCGCATTATAGGTTCCAGTCATCTCCAACTTCGATGTGTACTCGCCTCAAAATAACTCAGCCCACTAGCACCGTCGCGACCCATTTCGTGTGTCGCTAAGAGCGACTCATGTCGCACCCCCCCTCTTTGTCATACTCCATCTGTAATAGAGTTGTTTTGGTGCCGACCTTCTACACGCTCTTGGACCCAATGTGCTCCGCATAGCCTCCTCCTGAGCATGTCATACGACTTCAATTATATGGATGCCGCGCATTCCCCGCTTCCGTCAGAATATTTTGCATTCTACTTCAATCATACCGTTCTTGCCCCACCGCCCTCGCTTTTGAGCTTTGATGCCTGCCACTCAATCATATGCCCACTCATCTCTTCACATCAGAGTCATTTTTAGGTCGCCACTTCGCAATCATACGCCGCATCACCTGTTTTCACCTGGTCGCGAGAAGCTTCTTACCTAGTTTTTTTACTCTGCCTTTAATATCCCTTGATATTCCTTTCTGATAGTCGCGATCTTGATTCTTTGTCGCGACATCAATTGTTCAATCACCCATCCATTATTCCCAAAGTAAATTGACTTTGGTCACACTGCACGGACGCGATCACCTCCTTGTCATTGTCTCGATGCACCACTCTAGGCATAATTCCTATCTTCATGTTGATGTCACGGGTCTTCTTCAGAGCTGTCTGGATTTGACATGTGTTCAGTCTCCTTGGTACTTTATGTCATGTACTCAAATCAGTCACTGGAATCCGCTGTCTACCTAAGCCTCGCACCTCGTCGCTTTCTACCCGAAGTGGGTGTCGGAGCATCATGCCTCATTCTTCACACTTATGGTCGTCTGACTAGAGTTTCATTGCACCTTGTGATTCTTCATTGTCAAGGTAGCAAATATCAAGCCCTTCTTTCAAATTAATGCGACTTCTTTTACTTGGCGGCTGTTCGTGGCTTTGTAGACAGATCCTTGTCGCGACCTCATGGTGGTATCATGACATCATTTACACTTTAGTGCTTTTAAGACATCATAAATTATGTCGCCATACATGAACTTCTTCATTTAACTGCTTTTAATCTCACTCAAGTCATTCTTTGTCTCAACTTCCTTCTTCAAGTCACGACTTCACTTGTTCACTCTTCAGTTTCTTCTTCAAAGCCAAATTTGTTGATGTCGTGACTTGGAATTGTTGGAAACTGCACTTCTTGTCGCGATTTAAATTCCAATTTTGACTTCAATTCTACTGCAGGCTGATTTCTTATGATTTTTGCTAAAATTTGATTGGCTGTATTTTCTCGTAAATTGAATTGATTCAATTATCGTCAGTTAACAATTCAACATTATTCTCTAGCTATAAACTCAGGAAAAATGGATTAAAATCTAATGTGTTTTTGACCAACAAATTCCCCAACTTAAAATTTTGCTTCGTCTCAAGCAAAGAAAATAAAGAATTGTTGTCCTCAACAAATGTTTAGAAAATTTTTAAGGACATTTTTCTGATTTATACTACGCCTTTTCTATTCCCACCCTTCTAATCTGAATTAGATATCACTATTATTTCAAATTTCAGTTTTGATGCAAGAACAAGGCATAGTGTACTTCTATTACAAAAATTTCTTTTGATAAATTAATGTATTTAAATGCTTATTTAATCAAGTCTGCTTCGTAAAAGTGCAGTCATTTAATCCTTTTCATCTTCATAAGTTTAATAAGTTAATCTTCTGGGAGTTTTCTTAGACTGTTTTATCAAAAGTCCTGAGTTATGTTGTTTTTCAAGTATTGACTTCCCCACCTAATAAAATTCAACCTTCAAAATCAATGAGGTCTTTCGTGCTCAATGTTGGCGAGTAATCGTAGACACAGAAAATTAGGTTGTACCATCCAGTTTCCATCTTGTCTCTACATTGTTGCCTCCAATCCTCTTCCTTTTTCTTCTTGCCCTTTCTCTGGGATTCTCCTCAATCTTTAGCCTCGATTCCTCTTGAATTCTTTTATGGAATTTCAACTCCATAAGTACTTTATTCCTATGGTATTCCTTGTTCTTTAACTATTTTGCTTTTTATTTTCAAGATTTGAATAAAATGTTTTTGTTCCTCTTGTATTCTCTATTACTCTTAGAGAGAACTTTGGGCTAGCAACTCCCATACCACTGGGTATTAGGGGTGCTAGGGTGTTAAACACCCTACGAAGCTTAATGCCTGCTGGAAATAGGCCATATGACAAAACTTATTCCTTATTCTTCACGCTTCGCTTCTTTACTTCTTCAATTCCTTCTTGTCAAAATTTGGAAATATTTTTCCCCCAAACTTGTTTCTTCCTTTATACTAAACTTTTCTGAACTAGAAACTGGATAATTTGGGTTCTTTACTGCAGGTTTATTGCAAAGAAGGGAATTTCAGTTTTCAATTGTCGCTATTGAAGGAAATAAGGCTTGCTCTGGGCTCAAATCAGAATCTGTAGTGGAATATGCTTACACAGTTTGAGGGTAGGCTTAAAAGGCCTGCTCCATGCTGCCCTGCCACTTCCCCTCGCTGGTTGTTTTCACCTAGGATTTCGCCTCAATCAATAATCAAACAAGTTTTAGGACCGGACTCTAAACCTCTCACCCTGTGAAGATGTCTAATTCTACAAAAGTTTCATGTTTTGTTGACTCCGATGTGTATTATTTCTTCAAGACTTGTACTTATTCAATTGCCTACTTACATTATTTTAACCTCAAGTATTTTGCTCCGCATCGCCACAAATCAATTTTCTCCAATTTTTGCAACTAAACCAATTTAAACAAAAACAGTAAATAATTTAATTCTAGTTTCTTTATTCATGCCCTCTGATTCTGTAATTATTTTTGTTCTCAAGCTGCCCTAGTAAACTTCTTCAACTTAGTTTAGATTATGATATTTCAGCATTTTCATTCTTGAACTAAATCCTAATGTTATTCTCCTAACAATTCAAAAAAAAAAAAAAACAATATAAATCCTAACCGTAAAGCGCAAACATTTTTCACAAATTTTCTCGTTTGTTATTCATGATGTGATGCAAGTTGAGAACAACAATCGTGAAGAGAGGAAGATAGCTGGTTAAAATCACTGGAGGACTCATCTTTTCTTTTGGGTGAGGAGCAAAGATGTTGGGAGGATCCAGATCAAGATAGCCAAACAGGGGAGAGAATTTTTTGGGGAATTTCATTTCCATTCTTCTTCTTCTTGTCATTCCTCTCCTTTCGATTTGTTCCTTCAAGGATCAATCTATTTGTAGATCAACTCTTTGTTCAGATCATCTTGTCTCGTGCAGCCGTGGTCAACAGCATTCCATTTCTCAGTTTCTCGCGATTTCAAAAATTTGGAAAGATTATTGTTGATTAAATCCAAATTTTCAAGCCAGACTTTTCTTCTGAAGGCATCTTTGTCATCAAGCTCTTGATTCCCTCTTCATCCTTTTCTCAAGTCCTTGAACATTGACATGGAGGGGAACTCTGAATCCCTTAATCTTGGCCCTTAGTTTTGGCTTGATCTCGAGTCTCTTTCCCTTTATTTAGTGCTTTAGGAGTTGAGAATCACGATCATGGATTGATTTGTTAGAATGATTCATGGCTTAGCTTTAACTTTCAAAGAGGATCTTGATCTCTTTCCTCCATGCTTCTTCTTAAATTTTCTTCTCTTGATGCCCTATTCTCTTCATCTGATCTCTCTCCCTTCATCTCTCTTTCTTCCATTGCTGATTTTTTTTCCTCTCGCTATGGATTCATACATCTCTTCTTCTGCTCTATTTCTTCTTCCCATTAAGCTGGATCCCTTTCCCTTCAATTCTTTTCATACACTTTCTCTGGGCCCTTTGGCCGAGATTCAGCTAAGCCCTTCCTTTCTTCCAGTTTTTTGAATGGAACTGGAGCATCTCCATTATTTGATTGCCCCCTTGAACTCCGTCTAGAATCCTACCACTGCCTCTCGGAAATCTCTATTCCCGGTAGGGAAGAGAGCTGTGGCTGGGTCAAAAATCTATAGGACTTCCTCACCTTGTTCTCTGTCATCGGCAAATATGAAGGTGTTCTCTCGGATGCGCCCGATCTTCTTCTTGATCTCGTGTTCTAAGTGTATTCCTCTTCCCGCCTTGCATTCTCATTTTCTTCCCTTCGACCGTTTCTATTATAAAATCCCTTTTTTCTTTAATCTCGGCCTTTGCTTACTCCTCGCCGAGTTAGTGGGTGACTTTTTAGCATTCTTCTTTCTTCTTCCCATCGCCTCACACCAGCCCTCAAGCATAACCTTGTGATAGTCGCTGGATGAGGGATCAAACCTCTTTTGTTCCCTCTAGTGTATCTCCTGGAGTATTATAGACCTTTTCACGCAATAACCTGCTCCAAAGATCAATCTTGCATCCCTTCAAGATAGATAAAGAAGGGATTAGCTCTTGTTCTCTTACTGCAAAAGGTGTTTGGTGGGGACCATACCAGGCCAGAAGTAAACCACACTTTTTGCCTCTTCCTCAGCCAAACTTCGTTTAGGTCTTTTGCTCTCCTTTTCCTTTCTTCACTTCCCTTTACCGTCACACACTTTCAATCTTCACCTGCTAGGGTCAATTAACAACTTCTGAATTTTGATCCATCTCTTCCGCCTTCCATTCCATACATTTCATTAATAGTCTCGCTCCATAAGGCACCCATGTTATTTCTCTGGGTGAATTCCTGCGAACTACTAATGCAGATTCCGACCTTGAAGCCAAAAGTAAGTCTCCCTAACCTCTTTAGTTCTGAAGTTAATCTCTTAAAAGGAGAGATGAAGTTTCTGAAGCCTCTTTCTCCGACAAACCCCTTCCCGACATAATGCTTCTTCCAGATGGAGAAAGCTTCGTCTGATACGAACTCGTCTTCCTCTTCTTCTTATTGTATTTCTTTCCCCCTTTTTCTCTCGTTGAAGTGTCGGTCGAGCTTCGATGTTCCATAATTTGTGTTCTCCCTTCGTTCCCTGACTTAACTTCCCTTCTCTGCTGTGTATACTTTCCAAGGATCTCGCTTATTTGACTAGGTTTGACTTGTCCCAGGCCATTTGAGAAATAGGAATGTTTTCAGGAAGAATTTTGGATCTAGGGTTTGCAAGAATGGAAAAACCAGAGAGTAGGCGAAGATGAAGAGTTGTATTTGCTTCAAGGAAGGAGATGATAGTGGAGGGAGTTTCTCAACAGTTGCAATCAAATCATTATTGTGGACTCTTTATTACTCCAATTAATTGTGCTTGTCGCGACTTAAATATCAGGCCGCAATTGTGTGCTATCATTAAATATAAGGCATATTTAAAAGTTGCCCTGCTGGCACCTTTTCTCTTATGTCGCGACTTATTATTGCTTATCATGGCTAAGGCAAGCTTATAAGAGGACAAGCATCATCAGGTTGCGTGCGACATCATGTATTTTATGACATAGTTGAGTTGTTTTACCCTTAAACTCTTTGAAGGAATTGTTCTTGTCGCCACTCCACATGTTCCGTCGCTGATCTTTGCTCCCGGCCGCGAATAACTTTCGGGTCGCGGACTCAGGCCCTTGTTCTTCCTTTAATAATCGACTAAGTCGCGATCCTCAACTTTGGGTCGCAACATAAAATCCAAGTCGCGACTTAGTCTCGTACTTGCTCCTAAATTTGATGAGATCGTACATCTTTTCACTTCTATTAATTTGCACATTCTGGGGCATCCATTTAATCATTCCCACACATCAGCTCTCAAAACATGTATTCTGGTCTAATTTTCACAAAATTTATGGGAGATGGGTACTTCCTCCTCCTCCTCCTCCTTTTCGAGTTGCTCCTCGTCCTATGAAGTGGGCCGGGAGTAGTCCCTGAGTTTGTCTCTCCTCGCCTCGAGTCCCCTGCTCGTATGGCAACCCGAAACAACTTACCAAGAATTACATTAAATAAATACCGACTTAGCAATTCCTAAATAAATCATTAATAAAAAATTAAGAAAAATCAAACTGAGTGATTAAAAATCTATATGGGTCACTCCCATGAGTCGCCTCCGCTTTGAGTCCCAATGATTAATGCTTGACCCTTCTCTCTCAATTCACCAAATTGAGTTCTTCCTTTTCTTCTCCCCTCGCTGGATAGTGCTTCGGGCCTCGCCCATTAACTTTTAATTCTTCCCAGCATCAGTCCCGAGTGTTAATGTAATTCAAAGGTGGTGTACTTGACACCACTCAGAGCATGGCCCACTCCATTTCTAGTTTCAATCTCCCTGGAATAATCTTAACTGGAGTTAAACAGCGTAACCCCATCTCCCGCTCCTCGAACTCTTTCCTCAGAACTTTGATCATGCCATTTCTCTGCCTTGTCCTTGTATATCCTAGCATTGTCATAGAAGTTTCGCTTTCTCAGCTTCTTCTAGTTCATTCAGTTGAGAAGTCTCTCTTCCTTTGCAATTTTGAAATCAAGTTCAGTCATCAGATGGCCCACATGGCTTTGTATTCCATTTCAAGAGGGAGTATGTTTTCCAAAGACAAGTTTGTATGGGGACATTCCAATGGGAGTTTTAAAAGCAGTCTTGTATGCCTATAATGCATCATCAAGCTTCAAACACCAATCTTTCCTGTTAGAACTCACAGTCTTTTCCAGAATTTTCTTTATTTCTCTGTTGGAAATTTCACAAGCTTCCATTTGTTCGAGGGATGATAAGCCAAGCTCATAATGTGTTTGATACCTATCTGCTCATGAGTCAGCCAAACAATCTTATTTGCAAAATGGCTCTCCATCACTAATTATAGTTCTAGTGTCCCAAATCTGCTAAGCAATATTTCTTTGTAAAACCCCCACAATCAGACATTGGTATCATTCTTGTAGATAAAATGGTCGTTTAAGCTCATTTTTGATACAATCCATACTAGGGAGTACGTGAGTATATTTCCAAATGAAACCTGAAAGGCCCCATAAATCCATTCCCCATACATCAAACAATTGCACCACCAGGATACACTTTGGTGTATCTCATGCCTTTAGCTTCGATATTTCCCATTCTTGGCATTGATCACACAATCCTACCCATTCAAAAAATAAATTCTAATCAGAGGCTGGTGCAAACCTCGAATGAGAATTCAGGGCTGTTTTATCTCCTAGTGTCCCATACAGGATGCATGACATTCTTGTAAAACTCCTTGCTTTTGCTCACTCTCTCGTACATAATCTCCCTGGAGTAATCGATCACCTCCTCTTTAAACAACATAGATCATCCCGTATGTAGTACCCATTGCTACCCTTAACTTTTTCTCTCGCCGGTAGCTAAATTCCGTGGCATAATCTCTACAAGCTTTCAAGAAATTCACAGCCATCAGCATACCAGGTGATCGAGTGATGCGCTGAAATAACCGCTTCATCCTGAAAATTTTCTCGCTTATTTCTCCCTTTTCTCGCATGCTGGATTCCTCTACCCTTGACATAAGTGATCCGCTATAACATCAAGCCACCGCCCCTTCTTGTCTTTAATTTCTAAATCAAATTCCTGCAACAATAATACCACCTGATCATCTTGGCTTTGCTTCCTTCTTGCCACAACATTTAATCGTCGTGATGATCGCTGTGTATAACAACATGTGAATCCAAAATATATGGCCTGAATTTTTCGCATGCAAACACTATTGCCAGCATCTCCTTTCAAGAGTAGAATGCTTCTTTTCAGGTTTCATTAAAGGTTTTGGCTGCAGCAGTGATGTTTTTGAACACTGTCTTTCATTCCAATAAGCGCCTCCTATTGCAAAATTCAATACCGGCATCACATGATCTCTGGGCCCTTCGTTTAATCTGGTTTTTGCCATGATGGGAGCTTCTAACTAGTCCGGATTTGATTTCCTTCAAATGCTTTCCGTGATTCATCAAAATAAAACTTAGTATCTTCTCCAGCAATCTGCATAATGGTCTAGCAATTTTTGAGAAATCTCTGATAAATCTTCTATAAAATCCAAAGATGTCCTAAGAAACCCCGATTCCTGACCTGAAAATGGGTGGCATTAGGTTTTCTGTGGTAATCGAAACCTTTGCTCGGGTCTAGCTTCAAGCCCTCACGCAGAAACCATGCCCCAAGACAATCCTTTGTAAACCATAAATGACATTTTTCCCCAATTCGTAGCGGATTTTGCCAGACCTTTTAAGTATTGGCCCCCACTATGTGCATTGTTCAAAACCTGGATCCATGCTAATCGTAAATCATCCATGAAGAGTCTCCATAACTTTTCTCGCTTAGATCAGAAAATATAGACATCATGCGCATTCTCGAAGGTACAGAGCATTACAGCATGTCATTAAATGGCATTCTTCTAAAAGCAAAGTACCAAATGGGTATTACAAAAGTGGTTTTCTCCCTGATGTTCAAGTGCAATAGCTATTTGGTTATATTCTAGAAAGTATCTCATCAAGAAAAACAAAACGAGATGTCCCACTAACCTATCTAAAGATATCTTTGATCATGGAGCGGTGGGGAAAATGATCCTTTCAAGCTGCGCATTCAAATTTTCAGAGTTGATAAACCTCCATCTTGTCAAGCGCTTCTTTAGGGAATAAGTTCATTTTTTTCATTTCTCGATTATATTGAATCGGGCTTTCAAACTACATGTACTTGGCTGCCCAGAACTCCGTCTCGAGAGTAGTATATATAAACTTGCATTTAAACTATTTCGTAACTTTTTCTCGACAACTTCTATGACTGCTCACTCTCTTTGATGCTCAAATATGATAAGTTTTCGCATTATCTTCCTTAATATTTGTGCATACAAATAGAGGGACTATACCGTTTTATGTCTTTCACCGATCATAATCGGCTCCTCAGATTTTCTCAAAATTACCAACAACTTTCCTGCTCTTCACTTCACCAATGCAATGATATGATAACCGGGGTTTTTTCTTTTCCTGCCCTTAAAACTCAGGCATATTTCAAATGACCGGGCAACCTCTTCAATGTTAACCCTTCCACTAGTTTCCTACCCATGAGTTTGTTGTGTCCGCTGCTCACTCACCCCACTACTTACTTATACCGACGTTTCATTATTAAACAAATTCATGCGTAACTTCAATCAAAGCCTTTGGTATGGGGCCTGAAATCTATCCTTGTACCTCATTTATGAAGCTCTTTGAATGATACAATCGTAATTCGTCATCATTGAGATACTAATGGGCTTCATAGCCATACAACTCCGCCTTCTCCTCTACATTGGGATGTTCCATTCTATTAGCTATTAAATGCACCGCTTCATTCCCAACTCGAGTACGCCGCCCCTTCAGAGTCAATCAAGCGCGCCTCACAGCAAGAAAAGTAAGGTCCCTCCGTAAACAGAGGAACTCGAGGGATCTTCCCCATCCGTGATTATAACAAAATCTACCGGGAAAATGAATTCTCCAAATCCTTGACGAGTACATCTTCCTAATGCCCTCCGGGTTTTGCTACTGATATATCGCCCATCCTGTGAATGTAATCATTGTCAGGTTAGTTCCCCCCCAAACTAAGCCCCCACAACCAATAAAGGCATCAAATCTCCTATACTTGCTCCAGTTGTCACATATAAAGCTTTTGAAATTCATATTTACCTATATAGAACAAAGGGAATAGTGAAAACCCACAGTGTGGTCTTTCATCTTTTTGTCGGGAGCTTTGTTTGATAATGGCAATCAAGCGAGCGCCAAGTTAACTATACCCACTAGCTATCTTTCTTTTCTTGCTCGCCAAGACTCCCTTTAAATTTTATAAAGAGGCATTTGACTCACTACCTCTCAGAAATGGATATTTATTTCTATTTTCTCTGAAAATGATCCAGTTTTTTTTTTCTTTTTTGGGTACAGAAAAATGCAGAAAATTGTTCTTCTTTGACTTCAAGTCTCTCGTGGAATGGCACTCAGGAGCATAAGCCGGTACTCTCTTTTCCGTGTCATTTCCTTCCTTTCATATGTTCAATCGGGGTCGCTCTTCTCTCTTCTTCTTTCTGTTCTTTCTCCGCCCCACCCTTCTTTCTATCCTCTTCCGTTGTCGGCTCAAATCTTCCCACTTCACAGAGACTCTGCCAGCCCTTTAGTGGTTCTTCTCCAAAAGGTCACTAGTGAAATGTTCCCCTTGTTCCGATTTGGCATATTCAAACCAATCGTCTCATTTCCTCTGCGGTCTCTAGATTTTTCAGTGAAGCACTAGCATTCTTCTGAAACATCTGGGTATTAGACTTGAAAGTTTCCAAGTCAGATAGTTTCTGTTCATGGAATTGTAATAGCCTCTTGTTATCCCCCATGAACTGCAGCATCTGATCCTCAAATGGTTGGGTTCTCCTCCCACCCTCGGTGTCAGGCTTCTCGCTCACCTCCTTGCCGTCACTGAACCCGTGGTCGCCGATATCCTTGTCGAGGATGTCCCCGCTCTCACTGCGGCCGCCCTCCACCATATGAGAAATTCATGGTTCCCCGCTGGATCGTGGTGTATGGGCAGGTTAGGGATTTACTTTAAACATAACTCTTCCCTCGCTCACGTATTTCCTTAACCTCCTCAAGACTATGGGCAATCTTCTTCTGCTGGCACATCAGCACTCTTCCTCATCAATTCTCTTCTAATTCTTCCTATTTCCCCATGAGTTGAGCAAAGGTGTGCCTTCCTCTCTTGTTTGTCCATCCCCATGCATTATAGCATCCAACTTAGCCTCCATGACGCTAATTGTTCACTTTGCACCCCTTTTCCTCACATTCCCTCTGAAACTCATGATGGAGCTATATTGTATTTGCCGTGTCCTCTATCGATCTCGTCTCTCTTCAAGACTTTTGCTTGAATCTCCACAAGATGAAGCATCGAGCATACCCTTTGAGTGGGAATATTCGTAGCGTGATACACTATATCCATTTGGGTCTTCAAGTCTATTCCATAATGTGCACCCCTTCAGCACTTTGAATCTTTCCTGCTTACATACAGTTCTCATCTTCCCCTTGTTGGAATACAATTATCTCTTCGCCTCTCTGGTGAGAGATGGGGAAAGAATCGCCTAAGTAAGTTTCTACCAACACTTCCCATCACCGTAACCATATGGTCGATTCATACCATGTGGTTGTGTTATGTCTCTCAAAGAAAATGGGAAGAGATGTCTTCCTTTATCACTCTGGTCCGTCACACCGTTCAGCTTCACTGTATTAGCCATCCCGAGAAATCTCTCTCCTCTCATGTGTTCATTTTTGGTTCGTGGATGACGTGAACCGATGTTGCCGAAACCATTGGGCCATACCGGCTCTAGTTCAAAATTGCTTCATCCACTGTGGCCGCCCTCGACTGCATCACTCTTCAATAAATAGCCTGCAGTCCTCCATTGTGTTAGTAACAGTGGGTCTTCGCTGTCAGCCCTCTGCTCTGTCTGGCCATGTCTCTCTTTCTCGCTATAGCTACGCTTTTCTGGGGGCTTCTTTGCCTCTTTCTCTGAGCTCCCGAGCGTTCTTCCACCTGGTTGTCTCACTGGAACTTCAGTCAGATCTGCTTCCTATGCATTAAAGGTTTTCCCTAAATAAAGCATACCTATGTTTATTGTGGATTAGTCAAATCTAATAAATATTTTCAACATGGTTTGTTAAAAATTAGTGACAAGTGTAGTCACGTTGAAAAGCTATTTTTGTTCTTTTCTTAAAAATGCCCAAATTAGTATATCCTTCTTTCAATCAATATTGATCTAATTAATTTTTTTCGATCCTAAGAATTCCGGCCAAAAAACTTGTTCATGGACCAAAAGATATATATACAAATTTATGACACTATTACCAAAGGGACTAGTTGTCTTGAATCCCCGACAACTACGCCAAAACTTGTTCGTGGACCAAAGGATATAAACAAATTTATGACACTGCTTACCAAAGGATTCATTGTCTAATCCCCGGACAACGGCGCCAAAAACTTGTTCGTTGTTCTCCCACTATGTAAGTGTGAGTGATGGATCAAAACATCAATACAAATTTATAGCGTTATTACTAAAGGACTATTGTCTAATCCCCAAATAATAATGCCATGAAACTCGTTTGTTATATTTCTTTACAATTATAAATATTAGGGGTGCTGTGGTTTCCTTAGTATAGATATAAATTTCTTCTGGTTTGATCCATGATTCCTCGTATGTGGCCAGCCTGGGTCAAGTAATAAAGTGGATTTAAGTCCGTATATCGATCCCACAGATCTCAAGAATTCTCAATCACCAATTCCACTACTCAAGCTCACACTATTTGACTATGATAGGTAATTGATATATTCCTAGCAACCTTTAAAATAATAAAAGAATAAAGATATGTAAACTAAGAACAAATGAAATGATGCTTAAACGAAAATAAAAATAAAAATTAAAGAACTAGGACTGATCAGTTAGCAAAGGGAGCATTAAAAGCAGCTATTGTGAAACATCGATTCCTGGCAGACACCCTCTGTAACTTTGTTTATGAACTCGATGAACTGGCCCAGAAGATGGTAATGCCATGGATTTCCTCCCTACCTACACATTTCCTCATCATCTAGTCTTCTCCCCTGCTTCTTCAAGACAGAGGATTTAGGGATAACTACTTTAATCTGAAGCTGTCTGTTCGTATTTTCTTTCTAACATTTCATTCCTGCATGGACCGTAAACCTTAGCTCCCAAGATATTATATAGCTAAGCGCTGGCTTTACAAATTCAGATCGGTTTCTCATCCTCAAAATGGAACATTTCATTCTTTCCTTTGATTAGATCCTTGCTAACACAGGATTGAACTTCTTACTGGCTCGACCGAGGCGAACCCTCTGCTCATTTTAATTAGATAAGTCATTCAACTCATTCCTCTCGCTTTCAAGTAAGAAGAAGATTTTATCATTAAAATTCACAAAGCCCATTGGGATCCCCATCATTAGGTTCGGTGATACCCTTGAGAAATTGGTACTCAAAACTCTCAGAATTCCTCTCCTGGTGTCACCGAAATTCTGGAAATCGCAGCATGAAACAATCCCACAAGTGGAGAAGACACCGATATTTGGATCAGATACAAAATAAACAAAACCAAAGAAGCGTGATTCAAGACTCCGGTTCAAGATTCTCGACAACTTTACAGAAAGATAAATTCTAACAATGCAGGAATTCAATCTAGAAGTTTCGGTTTCTAAATTACTCACGCACTAACGGTAGCTTCCCGGATCAAAAGAACTATCAGAACTAAATTCAGAAGTTCGACCTAAAATTTATTTTGACTTCAAACGAACTGTAGAAAGTAATTTGAAGAAATAACATTCCGCATTCAGCTTCAACTTCAACAATTCAACATCCAGATCCATAAATTCAAAATGCAGCTGTGTCAATCTACTCTAACTAACTGCACAATGTGCGAAACAAAGAAAAGAAACAGAAAATTAAAATACACGAGCCTCTGGGCTACCTGCATTCGTTCGAGCCGCCAAGAGTCGCTTCCCTTCAGCAAACCCATATTTATAGGGGTTGTGAGTTGGGCCCCAACTTCATGTACTCGTGGGTTTCAAAATAATCGCCTTCCATTTGTTTGTTCGCTGTCGGCGACCCATTTGTGTGTCGCGATACGCCGACTTGATGTCGGACCTCTCTTTCTGTCGCGACTCTTTATCCGCATGTGAAAGGTTTTGCGTCGCTAATTTTCCTCATACGCCGCGTAATTTCAATGTTCTGGCTTATGAGCTCTTCTAATGTCGCGCGAACTTCACTATACGTTGCCACATTTCGCTTTTCATTGCGGAGCTATTTTTAGGTCGCGACTTCAATCATACGGCGACTTTACCTTATTTCTTTCGTCGTCGCGTAAGCTTTTATTTGCGGTGACCTTGCCTTTAATCCCCTTGACTCTTCTATGTCGCGATCTGATTCCCTTTGCTCCAACATCAATTGTTCAATCACCTCATCCGGCCATTCCCAAAGTAGGTTCATCTTGGTCGCGACCTCCGAATGACCACGCCACCTTTAATTCCTTGTCATTGTCTCTGGGGCTTACCCACTCTGTAACAAATTCTCGATCTGTAATTGTTGATGTTGCGAGCCCTCTAGATGCTGTCGCAGCCTCATGTTCAGCTGTGCCCTTAGAAATTTTATGTCATACTCTAGTCCTGTCACGACCTCCATGTCTACTCCTAAGTTTCACCCTCGTCACGCGATTCCTCGGCTTTTGCCGACATCATGTCCGATTCTTCTCATTAATTTATGGTCGTCTCGACTTGAGTTTCTCAAGCAGACCTTGGTGTGATTCTTCATTACCGGCCAAGGGTCGTGAACATCCAAGCCCTTTCTTTCAAAATTAGCTGCGACTTCTTTTACTAAGTAAGGTCGCTCTTGTAGCTTCATGTAGACAGATCCTCGTCGCGACTTCATGGTGGTATCATGACATCATTTATCTCTTTGGTGTCGCCAAGCATTGAAATGATGTCGCGATAATGAACTTCATTTAACTGTTTCTTTTAATCCTCACTAAGTCACCCTTTGTCTCCACCTCCTTCTTCAAGTCACGATCACTTTCACTTCCTTCGCTTCTTCTTCAAAGCCAAATTTGTTGATGTCGTGATTTTGAATTGTTGAAAACTCACTGTCGACTTAAATTTTAGTTTTGACTCACTCGTCAGCTGATTTCTTATGATTTTTACAAATTTTACCGATTTTCCTCGCTTAACAAATTTGATCTCAATTACGCTTTCACAACAATTCAACATTATATTCTCATTATAAACTTTAAAATGGATTAAAATCTAATGAGAAGCCTCGGGATCATCATTCATCCAAGTGCGGAGTCGAGTCGATGAGGAGACCTGTGTCGCATGTAGCTAAAGCCCCCGTATAGCCTTTAACTCATCAAATTGATCTTGGTAAACACTTTTAACCTTAGTATCCACTTCCTCTCGGCACCTCGGTTTAACCTCGCCCTGAGCTTCATAGTCAAGATCATTCCCGACGAGCATGCAAAGTGGGAATGGTAAGAGATGAGCCACTCGTGCGATCAAGATCGCGATTACCTATTCGTATAAGCAGAGTCGTGCATTTTTTATTAGCTACCACAACTGTAGTATGTTGCATCTTCAGCTTGCTAGATGTCAAGCTCTCTCCTGGACCTTCATCCATTTGTACCATCCTCACACAGATTGATGCACAACTTTGACAAACTCTGAATAGGGAGGTCTTGCCAACATATGAATATAATAAAAAAAAACTTGAAGTAATCTAATATACTTTTTAATTTATTTACCCGATTCACAGCCCTCTCTGCCAACTCCATAGATGAGCGAAGTCTTAAAGTATAAATTGAAAGGATGATCCTGGATAAAGGATGCTCTCCGCTTCTCCAGAAAGAAAATATTAGTAAAAAATTCTAAAGATAGTATTTGTTATGATTCACAAACCAAATAAAAATAAAGTAAGAGTTTTAAGTACCATAACCCCCTCCAACATGTCTCGAATGAAATGGAAATCCCTAATGTGTGTCTTGAAGCTGTCCCATGCCCCGGTCCAAATTCTTCTGGTCACCGTCTCAGAGACATTCGCTCTAATTGAGAGTCCGAAACCCAGTAGAGCAAGACTTCAGAAGCACTGCTTCTTCCATCTTTACCTGTATGGACTCGTGAATATGCAATGGGCCTCCCATGTTTCCTCCACTTATTCTAAATTATCAGATAAGCTCTAGATTTTTGGCAAAGCACCTCCCAAGTGCTTTGATGATACCCACAACTTTATATCCCATGAGAAATAAGTTTCCCTATAAAGAAAGTTAATGGTTACTGTGATAAGCACGGAATAACAAAGAAATAATTACTAACAGAGATTTCTATGGTGCCTTGATAGAGTTACCTCCAGACGGCAATAATCCAACCTCGATAAAACAAACATATTATGCTTGCAATATAATAAGACACTTATATGGGAATACTCTCACCTCAATCCAACAATATTTCAAACAATGCAAACAATAACACTTCATTTATTCCTCAATTTGTCATGTACACATTTTACATATAAAGGCTATAAGTGAAAATGGGTTATACCCTTGAACTCTTCCCAATAAAAGCATTTTATCTCGTGATGTGCTCCATTGAAATTCTTCAAATGTCAACCCCGCCTCCTTGAAATCGAGGACAAGACTTGACACCTGGTAAGACTCGACAAATCTAAAAGCATGCAAATATCAATTTTCACACATAAAAAAATTTAAGAACAATAATCTAAATATTTCAATCTATTATGCCTGGCTTCACTCCCATTCTCCATAATCAATAAGTCCTACTGTATGCCGAGGTCACAAGTGTAATACATGGTCGATGATGTAGACCCAACCCGGTAGTAAAGCGTGTCGCAAATTGTGTCGATGAAGTCAAATGCACCGGAAGATGATTCCGATGCACAAGGCGGGTATGCACCTCTAGTGGAGTGGTGCCCAAGCAGACCTTCATGCTGAGATACTGTACCCCCGTGATGTCCTCCTACTTTTTACATCGCGTGACTCCCCCCCATTTTGATCCTCAACCTCGCATGTTTGGAGTAAGGTATATAAACATGTTAGTACAAGTTTATGAAATAAATAAATAAATAAAACATATGTGAAAATTTATGAACGTGATGTAAATCACCCACTAATCATTATCATTATCATCTGGTTCTTCTGAATCAGATCCCAACTCAGATTCAAATTCAGCCATTCTCCATTTCGCCCGACCAGAACAATCAATTTGTATTATCGGGCTTCTCCATCAGATGACCAAGGACATCGGGTTCATCGGGAGACAACCTCTATTGCATGAAATTGTATAGCATCCTCTTGGAATGGTTGGGCTTCTCGTGTGGTGGATGGAATCTATTCTGTATGATCAGGAATTTGCACAATACCGCGCTTTTATTTTATTAAGAATTAGCTCAACACTTTCAAAGTAAATCCGCAAAGCACGACATTCATCACGGTTTGAGTCGGAAGAATCGCAGGAACATGAACATCTATCCCTCGAAAATTAATATTCCATTATGCAGATATATCACAGACTGATGTGAGATTTATTCAACCCTTATTCCCATTTTGAAATAAAGTACACCGATATAAAACCAACAGCCCAGCTCTCTACTTATAGGTTCTCTCTTGAACAAATCCTCACGTCTAGAACAAGAAAATGAAGAAATTCCTCTGTTTTTATGCATGATATCTTCAATTTATGCTTTTCCTTTTGCTTTTGAAATGGCTTGCTGACAATTAAACCCGGAATAAAAATAACAAAACACAAAAGAATTCAAATGCCCATTGATTGAAGTATAAATTAATTCAACATCATATTCACTGTATGAAGTGAAAAAAAATCTGGAAGAACACAAAGTTGACGTCGACCTTTAGAGAATAAACAATGGGTAGATCATAATAAACTATAAAGCAAGTAATCGCTACTCCAAGATATCTATGTCAAGCACTTCCGTGAAATCTGAAGATGATTCAGGTTCTTTAGAGATAATCATAGGGAAATTGAACCTTCAATTCCTCTGAGCATATTATTCCTTTGTTGAAAGCCGCAATGAGCATCAATTGTTTAACACTGGAATCTCCCTTCCTCCACAAAACCATCATTCATCCTTCTCTTTCGCATTCCACTTCCTAGGAAATCTGAGAGAGCTCAACCAAGCCTCGCACAAAAAAGCTTGAACAATCTTAAAATTTTGACTAGTTCAATATTAAGTCCTTTACATTCTAAATGATCTCACTACTAAAAATACATTGGCGTAAAATTGCTGTTGTTTACCTTACATGCTTTCATGGTCATTCCCTAACTTTATTTCTTAGAAGAAATCTTCTATGCTCAATCTTTGAAACACTTAAAGGGATTAAACAGGAAAAAAATAAAAATTATGATTACTCTAGTCTATAATTTGTTATGTTATTTTCTTTTCACAAATCATAAAGGAAAGAGTAAAAATAAAGGGTATTTTGAACTTAGCCTATTAAAATTATCAATTATATTGTTTTTATTAAGATTTTATAGGAACCTTATAGTCAGAGTAAAATAATTTAAAAAATGTAATGCACTCATTTAATGGATTTCAAAGATAAAAATAGAAGAAGATTATTTTACTTTAATTTTTATATTGTCAAAGCAAGAAAATTGGCATGATTGTGGTAAAAAGAATTAAATATAGATTTATCTATATTCTCCTTCCCTTTCCTTCTCATGTTTTCTTCTATAAATAGAATATAAAATAGAATAAAGTTTTTGAGAATTTATACAATTCTGGAGCAAGAAAATTCCATTTATTATTATGGTGAAGAAAATATATAAATATTCAAATATAGATTTTCAGTATTTAAAATTCTCTTTCTAATCTTCAAGAATCTTGGCTAGAAGAGTTCTAGAGCACAAGGCTGGTGTATGAGAAACATGATCATTTAATCGTTGTATCGAAGAAAATAAATGTAACTTAAGTGAAATTCTGACATAACCAAGATCTAAGAGAGCAGATGTTTGAATCTTTACTAGTTAGCCAGAGGAGCCCAAGCTTTTCAAAGCAAAGCACTGGGATATAACCCATAAGTTGTTGAAACTAAAATTCCAAGAGTAAATTAAGAAAAAAGAATATGAGAGAGAAAAAGAGAAAACAAGAAAAAAATGATGAATATGTAAACAGGTTTCCAGTGTCAAATGCATCGAACTTAATAATCTCATTTAACCCTTGAATTCCCCAATGTCGGATGGACTTCTTCCAGTGATTAATGCATTCTTCAGAACTCTAAGGAAAAAATGGATTTGTTTAAATCAATTAATCAAATGTTTTCTAGCAGCCAAACATGGCTAGGACATTCCAATTTGGTTCAAGATGTCAATCCTTAAGTAGATTCAGGACACAATTCTATATGATGGACCATAAAACAAGTAACTGTGTATTCAATTCCTATCTCGCTCTAGAGAGTTACAAATGCATTTGACCTACTAAAGTGCAATAAATGTACTAAATATATATACAAATATATACTTCTCCAAACTCTAGATATTTTATATAAAATAACTCATTATATTTTCTTAAAAAATTAAAATAAATAATAAGGATTCAAGTCCACAATTTCTTATTCACCTGCACAAGAATATTCCTAAGTGAGCATTAGAAGTATATTCAAATGGCCTACTCATATGCCACTCCAAAATAATTTCCTTTAAATTAAAGATAGGATTAAACCCATGCCATCTGCTCCAAAGGAATCATTAGAGTTCAATCATTTGGCTAGCACATTTAAGAATGGTAAAATATGAGAAAATTAAACCCAAGTTTCAGTAATGCAAGGTATATCATAGTCACAGCCACGCTTCCTTGATGCCACAAATCATAGTCCAATTTAATATAGTTTAAGAACATTCTTTGGCTTGGCAATGAGAGAAGAACTTCAATGTTGGATGAACGCATGTGCCAATATTTGATTTTGAAGGCACGCCTCATAGATTCCATGTACTTTATTTTACCCTATTCAACTAGTTTCTTCAGTTCTTCCATCTTAAGAACATGGGAATGACATAATTATGAGAAGCATATAAAAATGAAGATTATTTAGAAAAGAAAAAAAAAGAAAAAAAAAGGAAAAAAGGAAAAAAAGGCATATGCTGAAAACAGAGATATTTATATAAAAATAACCTAAAAATCCTACAAGATAATCACTGTAAAAATGTTTATAGCCTTTTGTTATAGTAATCAAACCCAGTTGTAAACCTAACTATCCCTAAACACAAAATATTTTGTTGTTTGTAAATGAGAGGATGATGATGTATTCAAGAAATAATAATGGTTGAATAATTTTGCATTTAATAAGGGAAATTGACCGCATTTGTACACAAAGTGGAGTTAAATGTGACAATTTTGAGAAGCAATTTAGGTTAAAAGATTTATAGAAAGCCGTAGTTCTCGAATAGCTACAAAAGATTAACATTAATTATATGCATTACTTTGGAAATGACTGATTCATGCTCCAATAGAAAAATCTAACCCTCTATTCAATAGCATAGTCGCCTCTAACTATCTTCAAGTGTACTGTGTTCGTGACTCATCAAGTTATCATGTGGTTTGCCCCAAACAAGATGGTAGAATCCAGGGTCTCATGGACTCCATGTCTCCCTAACATATTGATGAACAAAGAGAGGCATAAGTGGTGAAGATCTTAATGTTGTCTTATCGTGGAACAACCCAATTAACAATATCATGCTTCATTTAAGTAGAGTTGTATAAACAAAGTGTCGGGTCTCGAATCTGGCAGATAGAAAGTTTTTGAATGCACCATGCTTGCTCCAAACATGCTGTAAATATGTCCATGTACTAAATCTTGCATTTGAAATCTGCTAGAAATTAGAATATATCCACAGTTATAGATAAGCGCTTATAGTGACATGACCGAATGGCAAGTAAAACAATACTCGACAGGGACATTATTCAAAAATTTCAAACAAGGTTTAAAATGTGACGCCCCAAAACCCAGGGTGTCCGTTGACTACCCGTCAACCTATGGAAAATCTATATGTCTCGTATCGCGAGACTCATACCTGAGTAAAAATGGCCACTTGGGCCCCTGCATCAATACTCATCAAACATGTACCCAACTATATTCCAATAGTCCAAGAGTTATTTTATTTTAATACAAAATGCATATTAAAATCTACAATTTAATACATATTAATCAAAACATCAAAAGCTAATAACCCGGCTTTCTTCAAAATCGGGCCTCTGGGAGTCGCCTTCTCTCGAACGCTCCTGTAATCGAAAAATATTCTATGTAGTATTATCTTTTTCCAGTTAGGGGGCAAATCACCCCCAATGGGTTGCCTTCCCACCTAAGTGCATATGCAATATCCAATTTTAAACACACACTCAAGTAAATACATGATATTACTCGAATATCTACATGCCCTGCTCCCATGTCTCGAGTCCTCACCAGTCACCGCTATTTTGCTCTCCAAGCCATGTATGAGAAAATAATCATTTTCAAAACAAAAACTTGTTCTTGAAATATACTAATCAAGTGTCGAGCAAAAATACGGGACTCACCCTCCGGGTGCTTAACTGGTTGGTGAGCTTCCGAAACAGTCATGGTCATCATCCTAAATGATCTGTTGGCCCATCTCCCAACCCACCAAAAACGGTCCCCGTGGAAATTCCTTCGCGAACCATGTCTGCTTTTCGGGAAATTCATGTCATACTTAAACACCTAATTCTAGGTTACCCGCCAGATGCGAAATGCATTATGCCATTTCCAAAACCATTACAATATATCAAATATATCAATATGCAACATTCTCAAATTTGCACCTACAACAAGACATAAGCTCATTCAATAGTGATCAACCATCACCCAAATCGGCTCACCTGAGCAAATCCTAATATCATCCCACTTGGCTCAAAACACACAATTATATTCCATATAATTATGTTCTTATGTTAACACATTAAAATCAAGGTTGTCCCATCTAATCCTTTGATCCACCAACTCAAGTCATTCTCTAATTTCTCAATCCATTAAGCACAAAAATTAGCCTGTGGCTATTAATTAACGAACACAAAGTAAATTCAATTTGAATCTACTTCCACCTGCATACATTAAGCCTTCCTGGCTGTAAAATATTTTGAGAACACTATTCATTTGATTACTATTCATGTGTCACTATTCATGTGTCACTATTCGTTGAACAGCAAACCTCGCACTGCCTGCGGCTAATCACCTCGATATCGGTCTCCACTTTGTGAAATTCAAATCCGCATGGCCATTTCCGCCCTATACACACACTGGCTAACAATACAATTTATTTCATAAATTAAGAAACAAACACTTGAAACAGCCCCAGACAATGACAGATCATTCAAATGTGGGCTCCAAAAATTCTCCAAAATTTTCACACCCGTCCCAAGTTGGGACTTCAATCAAACTGGCCGCTCGGCAAGCCTCAAACTGAATCAAAATATTACATAAACACTTAAAAACAAAGTGTAACTTCAAGTAGGATAAAACTCCTACCTCACGGAGTTTGTCAAACTCCAATCCTTCTTGGTGTCCACGCTGTAGTCTCATCGTAGATCAACTTTGCCTCAGCCCCGACAAAAACCTAATGTCCGATTTTCGTAGACTAAAAATAGCCTAAGAGAAGAAAATAAAATAAAAATATCTCTCCTCCACGCCTCTCCTCTCTCGCTTGTTCCCTTCCGCTTAAAATGCATTTTGCCTTATTGATTTTTTCCCATTTTATTATTATAATATTATATTATTATTATTATTATTATTATTATTATTTTGATACATAACTTATATTGCCTCATTCGGGTCCGTTTCCCTCACGAAAAATTTTATTTCTTTTCAGTTCAATTATTTTAAATGAACTTTAACTCAAGCCATTTTCTGACTTCCAAGATTTTCGTAAAAATCTCGTCCCTGAAGTCACTAGCGATGACAATTAAATTGTAAAATATTCAATGGTCTTAGAATTTGGTGACAAACTTTTTGGTCACTAGATTTCACTTAGACGAATTTAATCTACGCAACTGCTTCACTCATCCGAGATCTAGAGAATGCTTTCAAACCAAAATTACCGCGATCTTTAAAAATCAGCCTTTTCTATGGTTTTACATTCTCTCTCTTGCTGAATTCTCGCCCAAATTCTCGATTAATCACAATCACTCACATGCATATGCAATCACTCTACCATGTGATGTAAACTAGTCATTTAAATGAAGAAAACTTAATAAATCCATGTACCTTCATCCCTAAACAAGAAGGGATAGGTGGCCCCGTATCGTGGTCCTCGCCGTGATTCCACGTTGACTCCTCCACTCCATAGTGTCGCTGTGAAAGGGCCCCTCACTAGCTTCACGGCCTTGCTTAGTCTTATCACGGCTATCCAAAATGCACACCGGTCCCCGAAGGTTCCACTCAAGATCAACTCGATCTGGTTCCAAATCCATCACATGAAATTGATCTCGAGTGTTACTCGGAGCAGGAGACTGAAATGCCCTGGTGGGACACTGATGCTGGGGGCAGAAAGCCAACCCAGATGTTATGCGCCTACCCTCCCTGAGGATCCTCGAAAGCCCATAATGTCCCGCGATAGCTTCCTCGCGCTTTGTCGTGAACCTAACCACTCCCCTCCAGGTGGCCACCCTCAAGAAGACGCGGATCCCCAACCTGCAACCCTGGCGTCGACGTCATACATCAAGATATTTTCCGTCGGGCTCGAGTCGCGGAGAAGATGCCGCCGTGACAGCTCTCCACCTTCTCGAGGTGTCCTAACTCGATCAGACCCGTGATGGAGCCTTCCACCCTTTAGTCCAACATAATCTAGTGGATCTACATGGCCTTCCAGCAATGCCTCATATGGTGCCATTTGTATACTGCCGATAATCTAGAATGAGCTATAGGCGACCCACTAAGGGAAATTGCTCCTTCCAAATTACTCCTTTATATCCAGACGCATGCTCAGCCGTGTCCCCCAACTATCTGCAGTAATCCACACAATATGTGTCCCTCCTTACACAAACTCTATTGGTGTGTAAACTTCGACCCTTCCCACACAATCACCGATAACTTAGCCTGACCAATCCTGGGTCCAAGCCAATGCTGAATGACATCCATATACCGAAAGCCCTTGCCGGTCTAACAACATCCAAAAATATCCTAAAGGTATCCAAATCTCGAGTCACTCCCAACTCCTATCACTCAACTCTAAGTCTACACGCAGATAATCATGACCGTGTGTTTTCATATCTCGTAACATAACTTTTTGGCTTGAGACTCAGCTCTTACATTCATGCCACATAAATTTTGATATCTCCACTGGTCTCTTAAACCCATTACGTAGTTTCGATTTCAACAGGTCTCTTACACCCATTGCCGTAAATTTGGGATAGCTCCTGCCCTTACACCCTCACGTAAATTTGGGACGCCCCCTCAGTCCTCGTTATAATCTGCCACAAATTTGACGCCTCCCGGCCCTCAAGCACCCACAGCCGTAAATTAGGGATACCTCCCTGTCTCTTACACTCCACACGTGTAATCGGATATCTCCGGTCTTTACACCCACACAAAATTAGGATGGCCTCCCCAGTATCTACACCCACACGTAAATCTGGATATCTCCAGTTCTTACACTCACACGTAAATTCTGGATATTCCCTCAAAGTCTCTTACACCTGTTACGAAATTTATATCTCCCTGTCTCTTATTACACCCTAAACTCCCGGCTTCCTCACCTAGGGGATTAAAGCCCCTTCCTTGCTTTGCTGTCTCTCGCACACACTGGGCTTTCATTTCCCCATTCGAACTATGAGTTTTCATCGACGTAATCCAAAAGACAAACTCAATCCACACTCACCGCAGCGGTGAATGAATTACGCCTGCAGAACTCACACCCCGATTCGACGATGTGTCTCCTCGTGCACATGCATGCAATAATGCCAAACTGTGACACCCCAATCCTAAGGTCTCAGCCCCCGGTGCGGTAACCCTGGAGATCTCTAACTCACAATCCAGACCTATCCGGCCAACTCCTCACCCTGCACTTAGGGAAGAACATCCAATTTCTGGTTTCTCTAGCGTCCCCAAATCTCTAAGCCTGGGCAATCTACGCGATAAAGATGCATTAATGAATGAATATGACATCCAATTTAAACGCCACCATCTCAATGCAAGAGTAGAAATCGCACTGGCTATCCCGCTAATTTGAACGCTGGCCTCTCAGTAGACTACGCAAAGATCTCCTGCCTCCTAGGACAATCTCAGCCCTATATGCCTGGTGCTGGTGAGCAACATAGCTCGCTCGGCTGACCAGAAGTCCCGCCGAGTCCTCAGATCGACTCTCGCACCACACGCCCCTCCGGCCCGCCCTCAGATGCGTCAAGGTGCTGTGATAAGACCAAACTAAACTCCGGTTCCCCGACTTGGCTTTAGGGTGTGTGAGGAATGAATCGTAGATACCTTCCTCGTTTCTATACGAATCGGGATTAAGGCTGCCTCAAAGTCCTGAGATCCTTGTCTCTGGGGGCAATCCCGTCTCACATGCCCAGCCGGCCCCCAAGTGTGGCGCAATATCCTCCGGGGGTGCTGACTAGATGCCCAACCTGCCCCGGGTCCCGAACTCGTAGCTGTAAGCTCTCGCCTCTTCCCAAAATTCCAGGTAAGGCATCAGCAGATCGAGTCTGTACCTGATCGCGGTCAGAGCCGCCCCATGGAGTCCTATGTCCAGAATTTAACATAACTCTGTCTGAATGACAAACTCGCATCACTAATCCCAACCTCATCATCTTTGCTACAGCACGGAATGATCGAAAAATGGGCTAGCTCCGTGAATCTAGCCAATGCATCCATCACATTCATTATCCCCTACTCAATTTAGAACTCCCCGAAATCTCGTGATGCCCTCGTAGTATCTGGGCAGTAAAATACTAACTGGGCGAATGTAAATCCTATACCTTACCCATGTCATCGTTTCTAGGTCCCAGTTGTCCTCGTCATTTCAACACCATACTTAGGCCCACCCTCTAACTGAACGCACATCTATCCCGTCGTGTCGTAGGTAATCTCCATAGCCTCTAACACCTTCAACTCCGTGATGAACCAATGGTCTCATACCATCGGGATCTCCCCGCAATGTCTGAGAGCGATGTGCCCTAAACCCCCGAGGGTTACCAGATCTCCCCGCCGACTACTCTGTTGTCTATGCACAGCAACCGTAATACCTGGCCCCCCAGCCTTCGAAAAGCCCGTCGGTCAAACGACTGTAGCCCGACGGTGCACTCCCCGTGGACACCCTTTTACGTCCCGTCCCGAGACTAGCCATCTATAAGTGGCCAAATGGCGCTCACTCAACGAGTGTCTCTGGCGTACAAACACAGCCCCGAGACACACTATTCATACACGTATAATACTTATATATAATGTCCTCGTGATTCTCAGAATGCAAGACATAATTCCATTTTTATTAAATCATTTAATAACAAAATTTCATTTTTGAAAATTTCTATTTTCATTCATTTTTTTTAGCATTTTATTTTGATTTTTATAATATTGTAATATGAGAAAGATATGGGCACAATAATAATATATTATTATTATTATTATTATTATTATTAAGTTATTATTTTGATACATAACTCATATTATTCTATTCGGTCTGTTTTCCGAAAAATTTTATTTCTTTTCGCCAATTATTTTAAATGAACTTTAACTCAAGTTTGGCTTTTCTAACTTCCAGATTTTAAAAAAAATCTCGTCCCTCGGTCATTATATTTATCACCCAAATTGTGTAATATCTTACTATCTTAGAATTTGATGAAACTTTTTCAAGTCACTAGATTTCAGACGAATTTAACTGGCCTCAACTGCTCACATCCGGGAGATCTGGGAGAATTTCGGCTTTCAATCGAAATTACCGCTTTGTCTCCTTTAAAATTAATTTTCCTGCCTATAAAAATTTTGCCAGTTATAGACATCAAGAGTTAAAGTGAGTGTCTCAAAATTAAAAGCATGCAGAGAAATGACAAGAACTCAAGATGGAAAATATTGTACTCTTGCCAATCTGGAAAATATTGACATGTTAGCATGCAATGTGTTTAGAACATTAAAAAATAATTAAAAAAAACTCACGCTTGCAAGGCTTATGACAAACAATAACCAGTCATCGGCGCTAAAGGGCTTATGGATCCACATCCTAAAAACAGAGATTGTAAAAGAAAAGGAAATATTAAATATATTTACTTCCTACAAAATGTTAGAAAGAAATTTGGAAGGAAAATTGAAGAACAAAAGATAAGGAAAGAAATGTAAGCTTATACCTAATTTTATATAAAAAAATATAAGGAAAATGGAAGGAACAAAGGGATTGAGCATATTTAAAGAAATTAATTCTTTACCAAGTGCCCCCATGTTTTGATAGGCATGGTTGGTTAGAATGTGAACAAAAAGATAAAAAAATCTATTTTATATTTTTCTTTTCACAATTTTAAATTTCTTTATTTTGCATTTGTATACATTCTAACCAACCATAATTTATTTTATTTTTTTATGGTAAAGATAATTTAGACATGACGCCTATCAAAACATGGGACACCCTAAGTAAAGAATTAGGTAAGCAGCAAATATGTGCTTAATCCAAGCCAAGACAAATCCCACTGCTTGTTCATTTAAAAATGAAAATGTTTCATAAAAGGGCAAGGAAAATCAGAGGGTGCAATGAATTGTATCTTCTATAACCCATATGATAACATATGCTAGATTGGTATAAGAAAAGGTCCATGTCATCAACTAAAGACTAAAATGGCCACATCAAAGTAATATAGTTCTGGGGGCTCTGTTTTCGGACGTTTAACTTTATATTCCATGGGAAACCCACGAAGTTTTAAATCATTTAAGTTAGGTTAGAGTTATGTACTAAGAGTAAAGAATCTAATCAGTACTGTAATTCAGTAGCCATATGCAACTAGAATTATAAACCAGGACAAAAAGCTAGAGCCTACCCGTTGCTTGGCTACAAAGTAGGCCTTAGATCTGCATTTAAAAATTTTGGACCAAAATTTTCCCCTATATAATCAAGTTATGGAATATATAATCAAGTCTCATATTTTGCTTCAACATTAAGAAGTCTATAAGCCTTAACAGGCAGTTACAATATCTCCTTACAAGCTCCTCTCTTTGAGGAAAGAAGATCTACAAAGACAAGAGAGTTTTGGTAGCATCATTGAGACTCAAGAACCATTGTTTATTAGCACTATATTGAGTATTTAAAAAAGCTAAAGAGCTGAAAAGTAAAAAACTCAAGATCTAAATCATTATAGATCAATTCTTATTTATATACATATGTGCATTTACAAAAATTTGATCATAATTTCTCTACACATCGAAGATGTAAAAGACATTTTTGATTGTAGAATGCTTTATGGAATAAAAATGAAGGAAAACTAAAGCAACAACTACAATCGATTTAATATCAAACGAAATTCATTATTTATGACGACATCATTTAAGAGATCCAAAGCGTTAATATGCTCTAGAAACAATATTCAAAAAATAAAAAAATAAATCCAACAAATAAGTAAGATCCAGCTTTTCAACATTAGTGATCAATTCCATAACCAAAAAACAACGCTATGACCGGTACTAAAACTCTATCAAACTATTTGCACTCAATATCACTGCTTAAATGCACTCATTCTTCTGGTTCGCAAATTAATTGAAGCCAAAAAGAACATAAACGCCAGATGAAACTGCCAAATGACCAACACTCTCGCGTTAGAACATCCACGGCAGAATTGGTTTAAGCTCCAAAAATGCATCACCATCACCAATCAAGTTCAATTAAAAAGAGAATAAAACATTCTTTAGTTGAATAAGAGAAAAATAAACCTGCCCTTTGTTTTTATTAAATTCTGAAGTGAAACTAATAAAGTTTCCAGTTATTTGTACATCAAAGAAATCTGTGCAATAAAAAGGAGCAAACACTTCATAAGTTATCTCAACTAAGAGAAGCCATCTTCATGCCTTTCTATAGGAGGATTCACATTCAAGCATAGGCTCACACATCTTCACAGCAACACAATGACATGTGAGTCCTTAGAAAAATGAAGTACTTACCCAGATTCCAAAAAGACTCAACCAAATTAAAATCTTCCAAATCAATAGCTTATTTACCCAGATTCATCATCTATCATGCTTAAAATTTCCTTGACAAGTTTGATGCTGCTTTTAGGGCTTTTCTCCATGTAAATTGAATAAAAATGAAACAAAACAAATATGCTTGAAACATGTACGCTTGAACTTACCATTGTTGTGGCTTGAACAGGAAGTTGGCCCGCTCGGCTATGGGTGGTACTAGAGGCATACCCGGTTTCAAAATTGGTGGAATGATAGATGATCAATGAAAGGTGTATTTTGTTGTCCAAGAATTAAAAAAAGAGGGACCGAATAGTAGTTTTCGATTTCCTCGTCAAAAGAGAGGGTAAGTAGGGAAGGAGAAAGCTCGAAGAGTTAGAGAACAAAAGAGAGCTATGAGATGGGGAGAGAGAGGAAGGGAAAGAGCAGGTTTTTTAGAAAGAGAAGGACTCAGAGAAAGAGAAAGCAGAAAGAGTGTGAGGTAATGTTTCTCACTGGATGGGATGTTTTAAAAGCATTTAAAATTTTATTTTATCTTTAAAGTTAATTTATTCAAACAAACAAATTAATAAAAAATTCTCAATGGTTTCATTTAAATATATTTGATAGGGAAAATGGTATGTGGTATTTTTAAGTATGATTTATGGTTACTGCAAAAAAAAAGTATGATTTATGCTTACTTAAAGCAAATATTAAATATTTCAAAAAATTTAAATATTAAAATAAATAAATAATAAATAAAATATTAAATTCTTGAAAATAAATTTATTTGCTTTTTATTTAATATTTAGCTTGAGGTGATAAATAAAAATTTTAAATTTATTCCATTATGTTTTAATTAATATAAAATGATCTTTCTTTTATATCTTCAACCTAATGGACGGCTCTAAACTTGTAATACTCCCCTCTGTGATTTAACTCCTCCCACTCTCACACGTCATGTATTGTTAATCCTTGCTAGAACTCATTTTACATCCAACCTTCTTTTCTTTCCTTTTTTTTTTTTTTTTTTTTTTAATTTCAAACATCAAGTTCAAGAAAAATATCTTTTCCAAAAAGAGATAAATATTGAAGAATTTTTTAATTTTAATAATGCAATACTAAAATTATTCATTTATATTTAATTTGAAATAAAATATTTAATTATAAAAATTATTTCACTCATTTAATTTTATTTTTTGTTATTTTAAAATTGTATTTAAATAAAACACTAATATAGTATATATATATATATATATATATATAGTATATATATATATATATATATATATATATATATATATATTAATACATTTCAATCTTGTACCCCAAACCTAAACTCAATTAATTAGAACATCAACAATAAAATTGTTGATGAGGTAAAACAAAAATTTAAAAGTTTCAATGAGACAATTTAATAGTATTAGCCACATCACACTAACAACATGTCATATATTATAAAATTATTAATTGTAAAAAATTATATTTTTAATTTCATATAATAAATCGTCTAATGAAACATGAAAAGCTTTTTTATGTCCTTATACATATTTTAACACAATAAAACCCCCTATCTCAAATATATATATATATATATATATATATATATATATATAAGTATATATATATATATATATATGAAAAGAGAGAGAGAGATAAAATGAAAAAAAGTATAATATATGACATTATGGTATAAATAATAGAATTAAAAGGTTAAAAAATTACTTATGGCAAACCGTGTTAAATATAGTTCTTTGATGCATATTTTTCCTGAATAGTTTTACTTTATTATCTATAACCAGAGCAACATCGTGCTCTTATTTAATTTTAGTAATTTTACAAATGTATATTTTTCGCTATTTTTAAAAATATATTCTATCACTGTCCAGATTGGTCGGACCGTCGACCAGCTGCTCTCTTTCACTTAGTTTCATTTGGTTTGACCATTGGTCTGCTCTGCTGCTATTCGCAATCCTTCGTTCAATCACTGGTCTGATCGATTTTTAAAATATTGATATTTTCGAAAATACCACCGAACATGTATGTGTATGTGAGATGGTTGAGGTATCTCTAAACTTAACTAGAGGTACTTTTAGTGTGATGATTTTGAATCCATGAGCCTAGGTTCTTTTCTTTTTTGTTATAACTTGTCCAACCCTTAATGTTCGGGCTCCACGTTAAGCCACGCGCGGTCTCAGCTCTTGCTGGTCCGCTTTCGCCCCAAAACAATTCTCCTATTTAACCCTTGTTGAAGCTCAAATTATTTAAAATGAAATTTGACAAATGATTTTCCAAAAGCAAGTTTTTTTCTCAAAAATCCCGTTGGTGTAAAACCCGAGAAAATTCGAATTTTCCTCGTGCGTGTTGGTAATTTTGGTCAAAATCAAAATTTTAGATCTTGATGATAAAACTTACTTTACTGGAATCGCCTCAAACGAAGGCCGCCGTCGAATTTTTGTCAATTCCGAGACAAATTAATTTCATGCTTTCTTTTCTGCTAATCGTGTCGGGGTGTCTTAGTTATAAAAATTGTGGAGAGACATGATGACAAAGTCACATATCTACATATACCATGACACATGTTGCATGATTAGTGATTACGAATGACTTAGATTAAACCATGTGTCAAAATCCAAAGTTTAAATGACAAAATGGGGATTTAGTGAAAAGATTAAATGAATAAGACAAAAGAAGAAATAGTCTTCTTCTTCCTCCAAATTGCTAAAAACGGTAGTGAGGATCCAGCTTTGCAGAGAAAGTGTGACTCTTTCTAGATTTACTGCTCTGACCGTTTGCCTGATTCGAGTAAGAAGCAAAGAGTTCTACGCAAGGGCTACAGCGCACCGATTTTGTGGGAGTTCGACAACCTCCAAGAGGTAGGGATCTTTTCCTACTTGGTTTATTCTTGACCAAGAGCCATTTTAATAGATGGGATTGGAGCCGTGTGCTTGATGACCGTGTGATGCCGTCTCAAACCTTTGAACTGAAAGGAAGAAAATCCTCTATTTAGTGGCCGCGGGAATGTGTCAAATTCTAGCTGGCATCGTTCGACGGAGTTATGTTGTATGATTTTTGTTGTCGGGTGATTCAAAATGAATTGCTTGGATTGTTATTAGCCCATGGGAGTTAATTCGTGGTGTTATTGATTGTGAATTGAATAACATGAATTATGTAATTAAATTCTTACTGGCCATACATATAAAATAAGAGAGTTAGTATGAATTGTGTGTGGAAATGCAAGCATTTAATCTATATAAATTCCGTGGCACCTTAGAACGATAGGTGTGAGTGCATGACATGAAATTGAAAGAAAAGTGAAAATGTTAGAAAGGAATTTCGTGGGAAGATTCGAAGAATTCGTTTTGCAGGGTTCATCAGCTTCATTGGCCTCGTAGGGTCGATTCATGACTCCAAGCTAAAAATGGTCCAGCACCGCCTTGAGGGTAGTCCAATATATTTACCTGAAATCCTGTAAAGGTGTTTTCAAGAACACAAATCTTGTTTCTTGAGAAAAACGATGTTTTCTGCATTTGGCTTTAGTACGTGTGTGAGGGAGTCGGCAGAATTCGTATGCTGGATTAGCATGTAGACATTTAAGTAGATCATGTATTTGCTTGAGTGTGTTTGCTTGTCATGACATGTGCAATTTAGTGGAGCAACCCATGTAGGAAATTTATAACTAATCGGGCATTGCTCATCCCGTCGAGGGATCATTATTTCAAGCATGTAGTGGTTAAGAGGATGGCGCCTCACTAGAGGCCATGCTTTAGAAGAAAGTACATGTGGCTTTGGTATTCGCCTTTGTGTATAACATGTATCAAAATTTTAAATCTTAATATATGTTTGTAATAAGAGTGATAACAACTCTTGAATTATGTTAATATAGTTGATGTATTTTTGGTGAGGGCTGATGTATGGGCCCTAGTGACCATTTTACTATGTATAGGTCTCCCATAATATGAGACACTGTGGGTATTCGTAGGTTGACGGTTGCCAACTGAGATACCCCGCATTTGGGGGCGCCGTTGGTTATCCACCCTGTACTTGTTGCCTCGAAAATCGTGAAAATTCCAATTGTCTCAGACCCGATGAATATATTTTGCAACTAGGATTTTGTAGATTAATCTAACGGTGATGTCCGCTTTCATCATTCGATCTAGGAAAATTTCAGGGGCTTTACAATCTATACTATTGCGATATAATTTAATTGCTCTTTAGTAAAATTCAAATTTGTCTCAGATTTACAACTTAAATATTTTTAGTTTATAAAATGTAAAATTAAATAATCGCATTTTAATTCTAATGTCATCTACTTTATTAAGAATTGATTTTCTAATAAAATAAATTTAATATTTAAATTTGCCAAACACTTATTTTTTTAATATTTACAAATTCTAAATATTTATAGTTGAATTTATCATTTAATTAAATAAGTTTATTTTTAAAATTTATAATACTTTAAAATTATAAATTCAATATAAGGAAAATTGAGTTATTTTTTAATTTTCCTTATAATTGTTTTTTTTTGTTATAAATCTTTTAAAAGTTGAATCCTCAAACTTGTCATAATTCTAGATAAGCTTATATACTTTGAATTACATTTAAAAGTTATAAAATATTTTTTAGAAAATGAATCCAAACTTATAAATTGAACTAAACTTATTTTTTAAAATTTTGATGACCGATTTTTGAAAATTTACAAATTTAGCTACTGTCAACAATATTGTGAAAGTTATTCAAATTACTACATAGCTAATATAAATTAATATGTTAAGCACTGGGGCAGTAGCTAAATTCAGAATTATTCAGTTACTACCAACAATGTAGTGGCTATTTAGCTACTACATAACTACTACTTAATAGCCAAGGTTTTGTCTTGGTAGTATTGCAGCCTGTTAGTACATGTGTAGTCTATTTAGCTGGCCAATATTAATGTGTAGTAGTTATATAATAGCTTATTAAGTGACTTAAAACAAATGTAGTAGCTATATAGTGAAGCTCTTTCATCTACTACATAGCTACCACATAGTCACATTACTTACTGTGCTTAGTAGCTCTTCAGCTGCATTACATATATTGTTGGTTTTGCCAAGCTTATTGGTATTTAAATCTAAATGGAAGGCAAGCTGCAAGAGGAAGTTTAGTCTCCACTGAAAGTTAAATGGAAATGCAAGATGCATGAAGAGCACGCGACTTAAATGGAAGATGTACTAGTAGCTATGTTGGTTTATATCCTATTTCTAGTTCTCGCTTCTCGTCATAGCCAAGAAAATCTGAATACCAAATGCTCCTTCCTTTGTTTTATCAGTTGATTTTTGATCTTTGAGAATCTTGCTTTTGTGTTTCTTTGAGAGATTGAATGGTTGATTGACTCAAGATAAACTATACTTTCTTCTATGTTTCACTCCCATTTTCAGATTTCGCTTTTGATTTGTTTGATAATCAAGCATTACAGCTTTTATTTTATTGAACACATTAATATATTATTAAAAGTACATAATATATCTTGCATATATATATATATATATATATGGGATTGATTTATTATATCTTTTTTTTTTTTTTACTGAGCAGATATAAACTGGCAGGTATTTCATTCTGCACCCAAAGTAGCGGTGAGGACCGAGCCACGTCCATGTCCTTCCATAACAGCCCGCAGTCTTTTCGCATGGATTTGGAAGAATGTAGAAGTGCCCATACACTACAGCCAAACCATATCTTCATGCAATGAAGAGGAATATTCCCTAAAAAGACGCCCTATCAAGTCCTGGCTATAAAGGGAAGGAAAAGCAACAAAGAAGACCGATTAGTTGGATACCCTGGTCAAGGGAAGGAGGATTACTCTAAAATAAACTTTTACTAATCCATTGCTAACGAGTCAATACATGAGGAAGCCTATCCTCCAAAGGGAAGAACCCCTAATCATCGCTCCAAATTGATGAATCCATTATGGGCCACAAGTGGCCACCCAAATACTAAAAGGCACGCTGACCTAAGCAATCTAAGCATCCCTCATTTTCCTCGTAAAGAACTGACTTTAGGCATCGGAGCGGCCACGGGCGAAGCCCTCGCCGACCCTTCTTCCTTTTGTTTCTTCTTGCAGGGGATTGCCACACTCGGATCCTAACACCCATTGCAATAATCCTACCCCGACTCGAGCGGAAACAAAGCCTCAAAGAGGGCTCTCGCCAGCCTCGTCCAAACCAATCACTCAACATCTAACACCCGGCCCGCTGAAAGGCATCATCACATGCCGCCTCGTGGGGAACGATACAATTCCTTCATAAAACATAATCGATTCCTCGCCGACGATGGTATCAACAAAGGGAACACGCGGAGGAAGACTAATCCACCGGAGGATGCCAATCCACCAGTGATATGAAGCAGACCCCCTGGACGGCGGAACGATGCAAGCCAATACAAACGGCGGAAGGCCGCCTCACACCAAATACCGTCAAGAATCGAGCAAATTTACCAGTATACAACATCAACAGGAGACACCGCAAACCCAGAAGGCCATGTTAACCTCCTCCCCGCGAGAACGACTGACGAGACACGCCCCCGCAGGCATCGGCAAGGTGATTCGCGTGCGCCCGTGCCAAAAGGGGGACCACCGCCGGGCCGCAGCCGAGGGGGAAAACGGTTATGCCCAGAGGCTTCGTGGAACGGTTTTGCATCACCAACAACTAGAGGCAAGGGAACAGTCATGGGAGCAGAGATTCAAAACCTTCAACAAGAGCTTTCTAGTCCGCGCTGGCGAGTGGTGAAGGGATCGGGTCCCTGATACTATGGATGTCTGTGCAAAGGCAACTTCCCTCTACAAACGAGGTGCTACACTTTCCCCTTCCACAAATCTAATGCCTCGTAGAAACATTCGATGGAGTCAAAGATCCCGTCGATCACCCAATACTTACAAAACGATGGAGCTACGTATGGGTATCGTGGACTCTAGCAGACGTTGTAGTGGCTTCGCCACTACACTCAAAATGGCCACGGCCCTGTTCAATAGAATTCCCCCTTCATCTATATCGTCAGGGAACTAGCTGTGGCGTTCGTCTCCCACTTCATCCGAGCCGCCAGATTTATACAGAGTTTGTGCTACTTCTACTCGACCACCATCAAGCAAGGATCGCAGAAACTTTGAAATCATGGTGTATGGTAGATTCAACGCCGAGTCCCCCGAAGATAGACGCATTCTACTCTAAAAGCTCCGCTGGTCAGCAGCTTCATCACCGTGGATTGGGCGTACAATCAAAGGACTGATGTTCCCCATCTCGAAGAATCCCCTGCTTGGGCATGGTCAGGTCCTCGCCAAAGCTTCAAAGTATATAAACGGTGAGGAGTCTCGCGTGTCAAAGAAGGCGAGAGCCCTCCGCCCGCAAAGAAAAGTGGACGACATGGCGATGACGCAGGACGGAGCCCTAGCAGGCGCGAAGACCGTGAGGAAATCCCTGTGCCTGCATCAGGAGTTTTGGTCCCCTAAAAGGAGAGGAAGTCTCGTAGACCGCTTCACTCATGGCAAACCGAAGGGTGAAGACACCACCCGCCACAAAGACTTCACTCACTAACGGCCCCAAGATCACAAGTTCGCATGAAAAAGTAAACGAGCAATTTCGAGGGATGGTCGGCCATGAAATCCGATCCCAGAACAAGGGATAACACTGCGGCATTGCGAAGTTCATGGTGATCGGTGGGGCATCGTGACGGACAACTGTGATAAGGTTAACTAAGAAGAGAAATAGAATATTTGATAAGGCCATGATATCCGCGACGCTTCATATCTCCAGTGGAACCAAGCCTGGACCAAACCCAAAGTCGCCCAACCATAACTCCGCCCGGCTCAAAGAATGCGGGCTTATCTCGACAACTCATTCAAACACCCAACACCCCCTGAGAAATCCACAGGATTCCTGGAGGATTCACTAGGGGAGGAGGAGAATCCAGTCTCTGGCCGACCACCTACTGGAAAGTAGCAAGATCGCGACATGGGGAAATAAGGCGCGTTGTTCAAATTTGTCGCAATCGACACTACCATCACGCTCGACTCGGTATCCGAAGGGCAAAGACTTATGATTTTGGGCCGCCGGGCCGGTAGTCTCAGGCACTGCGGGGCTAACAATTACGCTTCTTCACCGTGTTTTAATTGATAATGGGAGTTCGCTGACATCATTCTCGCTTCGCCGACAAGATGGGCATTGAAGAAAAGCTAGATCCCGTCAAGACATATTCATGTGGATTTTCGTGGAGAGAAGTACAACCGTTAATGTATTCAACCTGTGTTTCATTCCTCGAGAACCCCCTCGCAGCAACGATCGGGACATGAAGTTCTTTATAGTGACGCCCGTCAGCCTCCATAATATGTTGCTAGGCGTATCTCTCCCTCAACGCAATGTAAGTTTTCTGAACACAATCCCCAGCATATCATACATGATAATCAAATTCGATGTTGAATGGAGTCGAGACGGTCCAAATCGCTGGGTGGCCAGAGGTGTTACAGCCCACTCCATGAAAACAAAAGCGGCCTGGCCAGCTGAACGCCGATCTAGCTTCGATATGCGATCAGGTGCTCACCCAATCTTCAGCCCTCAGAGGAACTAGAACCTATGTCTGATTATAACCTGCAATTATCTAGCCTATATTGGTTCCAGAGTCACGTAAAGGATCTCAAAGGCCTCACTCGCTGAGATAGAATGAGACGCCGCGATGGACGCAAAGTATTGCGCATGGGAGGAATCGACCTCGCAACACCACCATAAACTAAACAGTCCAACCGCACCTTCAAACCCGGTTGGAACAAAAAACGTGATAGGAGTTTCATTAACCTGAAGACAAAAGTTTTTTATCAACGAGGAAGCTCAGAAACTCCTCCAGCGTGAGCTGATAAGAGAAGCAGAATTCCCAGGCTAGCCAAAGCTGGTACTCCGCCAAGAAATAACGGCAAGTGGCGACTGGGTGACGACTTCACCGGAGAGGCACAACAAAGCATGTCCTAAGGACACTCCTCACTCAAGACCTGGTCCCAGCCGGACGCCGCCAAGCAGCCACGAACCAGTCAGCTTTATGGATGCATTCACTACAATCGATCAAAGATGGACTCCACCAAGAAAAGACTCCCATTCACACAAAGACAAGGAATCCAATCTAAGCATTCGGGTAATGCCGTTTGGACTCAAGAATGTAGGAGCGACCTATCAAAGACTAGTGAACCGGATGTCCCAAAGGCAAAGATAGGTACAAACAATGGAGGTGTATACATAGATTGACATGCCTATAAATCCACTAAGTCCGATCTCTATATCACTCCATCTCTCCGAGGCATTCCAGATCCTAAGGAATTATAACATGAAGCTGAAACTAAATTTGCACGAGCTTCGCGTGTCACCAAAAATTTCCTCGGGCTCTTATAGTTAACCTCACAGGATTAGCTTGATCCAGACAAAAATAAAAGCATGCTTGGACATGCCATCACCATTAGGAATAAAGGAGGTCCAATCCGCTGATATTGTGAAGGATTGCAGAATTGTCGTTTGCCAGATCCGTAGCGGGTGATAAATGCTGCCTTTCTTCCAAGCTCTAAGAAAGCCTTCAAAGTGGAGCCAAAAATGTGAAGAAGCATTTATGGCGTTAAAAACATACCTAAGCTCTCCTCCCATTCTAAGTCCTCGTTTAGAACTTCACTTTATACTTTATCATCGATTTTCAACCAAGCAAGATTGGCCGTGAGACAAAGAGCGAGTCCAAAGATCCAGCTTTACTACCGGCAATGGAGCCCTGAGAGAGCTGAGAGGTACCCAGAATGGAAAAGTTGATACAGCACTAGTGATCAGCAGCCTAAGCTCCGCCCCTATTTCAAAGCTCACAAATTATAAAGGTCCCGACCGAGTACCCAATGAAGCAGTGTATTACACGCTTCTAAGTTCCTAAGGTCGATAAAGTGGGCCATAGAGCTGTTTAGTTCGGAAGCATCAGCAGCGTCGAAACCGGCCATAAAGGAGCCAGGTCCCATTTAGTTTCCCGTCATGGAATCTGGCCTCCCATATTTACGAGCCCACACAGCCGAGAGGACGACCTCCCCCAGGAAACCCTCCTAGAGTGGAGCCCTCAAACGCATGCAGGAGGAGCAAAGAATCCCTCACCTCACCGGGTGGATAGACATTGAACACGTACCAGTCTGGGTCCCCATGCTTCTCACAATTTTAGGGTTTGAGTACGATAGGCCAGCCATGAGTCTCAACCTGCCACCATTGTAGATTGACCAGCTGAGGTCCGCTTAGCCGACCCCCAATCAGTCGCATCGGGGCAGATAGCACATGAAAGTGAGAGATGATGGTTCTAGGTCTCAAAAGGTCCGTGCTTTGCTGTGTCAGATTGTTCAAATCAAAAGTATATCCCGTAATGGGGAATACCCGGGAAATACGCTCAGTGGAAAATTAGCTAATGCCTTGTAAGATCCCGGCGGTCAATCACATCGGCTGTCTTTAGTGAACCTCGGTCAATCTTTACAAAGATGGTGGTCGCCTCGGCAGGATCCGCATCAAACTGGATGAACTATTTGGGATTATATTAATGACTAACCTTGCAATAATTAATCTCCAAAGAAGTATAAGATAAGAGTAGCGTCTTCCGTGCCTTACTAATCACAGCGAAGCCTTTAAGTGCTTTATGATTCTCTCACTACCTTTCCTAAATGCATCGCAGTAGGTAAAGATACCTGGGAATATGTGCTAAGAGAAATACCATGGCATATGTGGGAACCACATCTTGAGCTCCTGAATCCTTAGCAGAAAAGCCTGAGGCGTGGATACTTAATCGGCCCACGATACTTAAAGATGTGACCTGTTTGGTCAGCAAGATGCAGACCGCCAGTGAAACACAGCCGCAAATATCACGCCTCCCGCTCTTCTGAGCCCTTGACGCCACTACCACCGCCATTCCAAAGCAAGTAGTTGACATTTGGGACCCGCCCCATCTGCAAGGGCAATGCAAATTCATACTTGCTCGAGTGGATTATTTCACCAAGGGCGTGCTTAACCTTGCCACGACAGAAAGCAAAAAATGTTTAATTTCGTATGGCTAGCCACACGATGCGACAGAAACCCCAGAGCCCCTGTATCGGCAATGGAAATGCAAACTCGACAAACCAAATTAGATATTTTCGTGCCAGCCTGGATTCAAAATATATTTCGCCACCAAGACACCCGTTAAATAAACGCAGATGTCAAGTCACCAGTCAATCCTTAAAGTTCTTCTTAAAGACTGGGTTGAAGGTCTAAAGTAAAGGTATCACTTCCCGAGGTGGCTCATGGGGCCTACAGATCGACATTGTAAGTCAGCAACCCTGTGGAGACCCCATTCGCCCCAGCCTCAGGTACTACAAGGCGAGTCCCGGGCTGAGGTTGGAACAAATCTCCTAGAGTCGAAAGTTAGCATCGGAGAAACAAACATCAGGCCCCGCCTAACTTGGGAACTCCTCGATGAAAAACGCGGAATGTGTCTGGGCCACCACTGCAAGAGTATCAAAGGCATGTACAGTACTTCAGCGCAAACTTTTAGAGTCGCCTTTCGTGGTTACATGCCGGGATTTGGTCTCAAAAAGCTTTCCTCAAGCAAGGAAGAATCCAACGCACGGGAAGCTAGGCCCCAACCTGAAGGTCCTTACATAATAACCTTGTCGCCAATTAGGCAACAAGTGAGTCTACAAACAGAGAGGGAAAATTCACAGCTTCGATAATGGAACGAGCACCAAGTGCTTCTATCGCAGTAACTGCTCAATAAAACCTTATCAAGTCTCATGTGACAGTCGAGCACACGCGGTGGCCTAGTATCTCAAACAAATTCTGTATATGTAAAGAAACATACACAATGAGGTAGAAAATCATAAAAATAAAACTCTCTTTATTCCAAATGAACGTATCTCGTTACAATCAAGGTGTCTCTCAAAACACTCAAGATACAAATTGGAGCCAAAAAAAAAAAAAAAGGAGGAGACATGAGAAAGACAGAATAAAGAAAAAGAGGGGCGTGATAGGGAGAAAAGAAAAGAGGGAAAAAGATGAAGACAAAGGAGAAAGACGTAAAAAAAGGGTACTAGCGTATGGAGAAAGCGGTAAAGTTAAAGAAAAGAAGGAGAAAAGAAAAGTAGTGGAAGAAGAGGTAGAAAGGAGGAGGAAGAAGATAAAATAAAAACAGAGTGCGCGCAAAGGATGTACCGCCCCCTCCGGGTCGATTCCCTAGCAAAAAGCTAGGGGAACATTCCAAGCAAAGGGGAGACTAGGAAAACACAACTCCCACACACATGAAGACCTGTATATTATCCAAAGTGCCAGAGGAACTCCAATAAGGCAAATGAACACTTTAGCATCCATCCTGTGCTTAAATTCATCCACCCACCGGTGGAAAAGGGTAGAATTTAAGTAAGATATAAAGGCAATATAACTACTACTCTATAAGAAGCCTAAGTATCGGGAAACTCACGCACACTGCTCCCAATTCTCCATAAATTAGCATTAATGATTTTGCCTCGCTCTCGAGGATGGCTACGATGTGCTTCTGGGCCACCAAAGCCCTTCGTACACCGGGAATCACGCATAACGGTCGGTCTCACTTTGACGAGCCCTCCACTTCCCGTGATAGGGCCACGCCGCCCTCAAAGAGTCACCAAATCCCACAAAGTTACATCCCGCCATTCGGTCACCACCAAGGTCACAGCGCCTGGCATTCAGCCTGCTCCCTGACGAGCCCTCCACTTGCACGTGCCACACTTTAAAAGAGTCGACTCACTCAGTTACACGCACCCTGGGCTTGAACGCCACTGGCTTATAACGCCGTGGAGACACCCGCTACTCACTTTGACTGCTCCTCCCGATTCCCTATTGACAAGCTCTCCCCTCAACGGATTTGCAGCCCTGGCTAGGCCCATTGACGAAGCCTCCCATCAACCTCGACGGCCGAGCTCCTATTAGGCTTCCTGCATTGACGAGCTCCCACATCAACTCGGCCTGACGAGCTCCAACTATTCGCTACTGAAGAGCCCTTCACTGCTTCAAATGCGACGGGCTCCCCACTATCCATCTTTGACGAGCCCTCTTCGCACCTGCATCGACGTGGCTCCTTCCTGCATAATTCATATTGACGAGCCCCTTCACCGTACCTGCACTACGGGCCTTCCTCTGCATAGTCCATGCATTGCTGATCAGGTCGCCATCCCTAACCCGATGGACGAGCCCCCAATCCATTCGCGACTACATTGAAGCAGCCCCCACCGTATTTCAAATTTCTGCATCTGCCCTCCCTTTACTATTCACTTTGACGAGCCCTTCACGCAATCTTGCATGCATCGGCCCTCGTAATAATTCATATTGACGAGCCCTTCACGCACTCCCCACTGACGGGCCCTTCCTGCATAACTATACTGGACGAGGCTCCATCCCTTAACTCGCATGGATCAGCCCCAACTATCTCGCGGCTGAAGAGCCCTTCACTGTATTTCCTCAAAACGCACGGGCTCCCTACTATTATTCACTTTGACGAGCCCTCGCCACTCCGCATGACGGGCCTTCGCATAATTCATATCGACTTAGGCTCATCCCTTTAACCTATGGATTCCTCAACTACTCATGGCCAGCAGCCCTTCACTGTATTTCAAATGCATCGGCTCCCTACTACTATTCACTTCTCGACGGCCTTCTGCCGCACTCCGACGGATCTGCCCTTCTCACAATTCATTACCCAGGCTCATCCCCAACCCTCAGACTGACAGCTCCTTTTTACTCTGATACATTGACGAGCCTCCCATCAACTCCGACCGACGAGCTCCTAGTATCACATCACCAGCTCTCCCCACGCAACCTTCGACTCGACTGAGTCTCTAGTTATTCACATCGACGCAGCTCCATCAACTCGCACTCCGGACGAAGCTCCCTTTTACTCACATTGACGAGCTCCTCCCATCAACCCTCGACCTTACGAGCCCTAGTATTTTCTCCGCATTGACGAAGCTCTCCCCCATCAACTCGCATCAAGAGCCCTATTATCTGGCCCTAATCCAGCCCTTCACACCGCACATCGTACGTACGGCTCCATCCTACAACTATATTGCCAGCGGCTTCCTCGATATGCGGACAGCTCCCACTGCTCTCCCGACGAGCCCTCAAGCCCCTTCGCACGAAAGTGCTCCCGACATCGCTTTCAAACACAAGCTCTTCCCATCACCACATGAGTTGTTCTCACTACACATTCCTACGAGCCTTCACCAGCCGTAAATTCCCAATAAATAAAGTTCTACTCAATTCTCCAACCTCAGCTGATCACCTCACCTCACAAATAGGTCGCACAGCTAAAAATCAGATCAACACCCGCAAGACAGAAGTCGCAGGCTATAGGCCCAATCCGACAAGCTCCACCTACTCCAACCACATAATTCGGAAACTAAGCCAGGTCAAACAGAATAGTATACAAAATTCGTGAACGGAGTGCAATTTGAATTACTAGGACCGTGAACAAAGAGTATAAATTCCTCGTGAAAGAATAAAATATCTCAAATTAAAACACAAGTTTCCAAAAATGAGTATTTATTGGAGAAAGGCTGACAAAATATCGCCCGTGCTCCAACATGGGGAGAGGTCGACATCGTGAAAGACAAATGAGTCCAAGAATTTAGCATCGACGGGAGCGAAGAATGATAAAGGATCTCAGAGGAGTAATGCCCCCGGGAATAATTCAGATCGAAGACCCTCCGCCTCCCTGCCACTGGGAGGTCAAAATTGAAATCTAGATTTGAGTACACACACCCGTAACGGCTTCAAGGAAAAAGCAAGCTACCCGTAAGCCCATCGAGCAAATGTACGCTTGGCTCCGCACCGCTGATAACCTCGCCCTTCCGAGCAACCTATGCCGCATTGCCGGCGAAGACCGCATCGCAAAACTATTGCCATTCGCTCGCCGCCTCCATGCTGGATAAATTCCCCAGCCAAAGTATTCGGGCCACCCAGCGTTCTCGAACAACACTTGCCCTCCGGGGGCTTCCTCGCGACAAGCACTCTCTGAAGGCTGAGTTTTTCTTTCGCGCCAAATCACCAGAATCCCACGCGAGCCACCAAGATCCCGCCGCATCGCGCCCTCGGGGAGGTGGGATGGAGCCCTCCCAACCATTTGAAGCTCATTCTAGGCATCTCACCCTCCCAGTCCTCGACCAACTCACCTGGGGCCGTGTAGCCCCGGGAGCTTCAAATTTAACCTCACGCAGATCACCCTCAGCCTCTCAAACTCGCGTCTCGACCGTTTTCTCATTTCGCCGGCACAGCCGGGCGTAGAAGTATGCTTAAGATCAGACTTAAGCCGCCGGCTCGGGTCAACGCCGCGCCACCGCAGTCACAAATTTGTGGCGAGAGGAAGCCACCTTCGCTTATAAACCGCACTCCTCATATGTTCATCCGGCCATCTTATCTGTGCCCTTCAATGTGGTGGCAAGTCACTTCGCACACACGTATATAGTGTCTGCATGCAACGCTACGGTGCCAAACATGACTAGCGCACTTATCAAGGAACTCTAAAAGACAACGCTGCTTCATCAACCACCTTCGATCCCCCAATGCCCGATTCCCTGAGAAGACTGATGAGAGGGCATTTTGTCGTGCTCCCAAGACTGAGAGGTACAAAGAAGCCCCGATTGCACCTGGGATTTCTGTTTCGGCTTTTCTGCTCCACATCCTCTGAGGAGGTGACTTGGCAGCTGTCAAGGCTGATTCCACATGCTAGGTAGTAGGCAGAGCCACAATAAAGCAAGTGATCGCAAGGTAACTCGAAAGGCACTTCGTCGACGACAGCTTGGGGAAGACAAGGTCAAAAGCTGTAGCTTATTTAATTCCCGTCTTCCCGTCATGGATCCTGAGAAGAGGTGATACTTTTCCTGACTCAAAGCCCTCGGCCAGGGGCTACTGACGCCCTCTTCTCGAGCCCCAGATGCAGAGAAGAAGGTGACACCCCAACTTAACCTGGCCGAACCCCACGTCCTTTAGAGTCCAAATTTTTTTCTCTCTTCACACTCCCAAAGGCTTCCAGACGCCGCCTAAATGAATCCAAAATCTCCCCCGGTAGGTGCGGCAGCATGGGGCTCAAAGAAAAAAAACTCCGTAGAAAGAGGCTGGGACCCTCAAACAAAGAGGAACGCTGTGCAGTAGCAAATTGTAGGAACTCCTGAATGTTCGACCTTTATCACTCGTGCATAGGAACAACTGGAAGTGCAAAGGTTCCCTCCAATGCTAGAGCCACAGCAAAGATTTCTCTTCATCAGGTCAAGACGGCAGCATCCGGGAAGCATAAGGAAAGCTAAGGTCGAGTATCTGACGCTCCAGAAGCAAATCAAACCAAAAGTAATGCAAACACTACTATGTTATCGTGCCCACGCCCCGCACACCCGTAGTAATCAACCCCCGTCACGAGAGTTATACTCCCGGGGCTAAACCACTAATCTAAGAAATATCGCCCTTTCCATGACCGGTAAGAAGGAAGGTCCGAGATCACCGTGAGGAGACCCAAAACGCCCTGAAAATAAATAAACCCTCCTCGCAGTGCTTCAATGACCTAAAAAAGACGGGAGGAACAGAGCCATGAGCTGGGGGACGCCAAACCTCTGGCCCTTAAAAAAAGACCAATAAACCAACTAAAATACTCCCAATCCATTAAGCCAACTGTGAGGTAGGAAGGCAGATGTTGAAATGTTAAAGAACTTCTTTATGCGAAGGATGCAACGGAAAATCAAGGTCACAGTTATTAAAAGCAACTTCAAAAGCAAACCATACTCGTGCACGGAGGCGGTGTAAAGGTCAAACATCCCGGTGGACCATATTCGACACTGTGCAGAAGAGGCCGGAGCAACACTCCAAGCAGGCGGACCCATATGAAGGACCAACCCCACTAGGGCCCACCTTCGCTGAGAATGCCGAACGGGGCGGTCCTGCAGGAAGTCCGACCCCCAGATATTCGATCGTCTATTCTTTACCTCACCTGAGCGGAAGTGGGAGGCGCCCGTGAGCTTCGTCGAGGCCGCCAAACGACCGGCCAAACAAGCTGAACGCCCCACCGGGCCGAATCGCATCAATGTAAGAATCATCAGCTGATACGCAAATAGCGAACGTTGACCCATGACGTAAGCAAACGAACCACGATCAACCTGAGCCCCGCCAGACAATCGAAAGAAACAAATGCATAGACGGGACGCCATGGGCCCGTGAACGAGAGGAAAACGCCTTAAAAGGACCCAACACTAAAATGCATAGAAAAATCCGTAACGAAAAATACAAGAACACCAAGAAATATAAAGACAAAAGGAAATCATGAGGCCAAAGGGCCGAACGGGAAAGGTCGACAAGAAAACAAACAAGGGAAAACAGGCGGAGTATGAAAACAAGCCACAAAACCCGAAGAGCCATCATTAACACAATTCAATGGCGACGGCCAGACAAAAGTTAATTAATCCACATCCGCGACACGGGAAATAACAACCGTCATAGATAATCATGTACCCCCGCCCACGCAAATCTGCACACAAGGGCTGGGGGCAACTGATAGAGATGCACTCCAGCCGTATTTGGCCTCTGGCCAAATTTCAAAAGAGCTATGAGGACCGAGCCAATGGCCCGCGTTCCACAATGCCCTTCGTTAGGTCTGTGTAATTATGGATTTGAAGAACAGAAGGCCCAGCAGCACTGTGCTAGTCAACATATGAGTTCCTCACAAATAATAAGATAGAATATTCCTTAAAAGACGTCCTATCAAGTCCTATTATAAAGGGAAGTGGAAAAGCAATGTGTATGACCGATTAGTTGATACTCCCCAATAAGGAAGAGAGAGGATTACTCCAAATAAACTTCTTACTAATCCATTGCTAAATCTAAGGTCGACTACATGAGGAAGCTTCATCCTCCAAAGGGAAGAACCCCTAATCATCGTCCAAATTGGATGAATCCATTATAAATACAAGGCCACTCCAACACTAAAAGGTACGCTAATTCTAAGCAATCTAAGCATCCTCTCTTTTCTCAGAAAGAATCCGACATAGGCATCTGAGCGCCACCCGGCGGCCCTCGCCATTCCTTCTTCCCTTTTGTTTCTTCTCAGGATTGGCCACACTCTGATCCTATCACCCATTAATATCCCACTCGACCCGAGCGGTTCGGCCTCAAGATAGCCTCACAGCCTCGTCCAAAACCAACGAATTCAACACGCCCTCCAAACTTTGCCTTCCCACTGAAAAGGCATCATCACTTCTATTCACCTTAAAATGTTACATCAGACTCTGTATCATAAACCAGTCAGTCCAACTCATTTCCAAGCAGCCCATTTGGGGCCAAGCACAAACTGGCTAGGCTAATTCGACCAATATCTATTCACATACTTCGACCACCTAACCTAGCCCATGTTGCAAGCCAAAACAGCAAAACTTAAAATGTTAAAAAAATTAATTTTTACAAATTATATCATTCTTCAAATAATATATAAATATATAATAAATAATTAATATAAAAATAATTTAGTCAAAACGATATAATAATATTAAAGAAACTAAAATAAATACATAAATAATGCTATATCATTGTTATATCCAAAATATCAAACTAACTAACTAAATAATACCAAATCATAAAGTAACAACTTTGAAAAAAAAAACTTCAAAGTATCAAATAAAATCTCATATGTTTCTAATTTTCATAATAATTTATTATATAATCAAATCACTAGAAATATAATATTTTTTTTACATCTATTCACTTTGCATTCCATCATATTATTATGTTCCTCCTATATTTGCCCTCATTGGGACTCGAATCCTAGACCCTCCTCCTCCTATGCCTACAAAAAGTAATCTTATTAATTCCCTTAATAATAAATTATTTGTATTGAAATTCCCCTCAAATTATTTATTTAAAGGGTTACTTATCAAGGAAATTTTCAAAACTTCCATCATGTAAACTTTACTTCAAATTTGATTTTCAAGCTCGAGGCATGGCTCATATGGTAAAGTAGATAGCATACAGAGAACCAAAATCAACTTTAAGAACAAAGCACTAGAAAGTAATATGTAAAAGTGAATAGAAGTAAAAAAAAAAATGGTTTTCTAAGTTTTTGTTTCTTAAATTTGCAGAATTAAAAAATTAATAAATAATATTTTCATAGTTGTGAAAAGTGTGTTTAAGGCGCTCCAAAGCGATGTGCATTCTTTCTGGCCCCTTGCCATAGACTAGTACGCCCTTCCTAAGAAAGCTTATTCCTCAAGCGCAAAATGCGCACACCTCACATGAAGCTCAAGGCTCCAATCAAGCTTGACTCTTGATCCTAAGTAAGTCCTTCTTCTTCTGTTGAGGTTGTACAGAGGAAGCCCTAGTTTTTTTGAAGAGACAGGGACCAAACGACGTCATTTTTTTTCTTTTTAAAATAGATTGAAAACGACAAGAGTTTCGTCCATCTCTGCACTAAAACGACGCTATTTTTCTTAAGTTATTTAAACCCAGAATCACGCTTTGCCAGGTTTTAAATAACTTAAGCAAAACGATGTAAAATGAGGGCTTCAAGAGTGAAGAAGAAGAAGAAGAAGAAGGTATGCCTTTACAACATAATCTCACTTCCAAGAAAAACTTATTTTAGAAAAATATGTATTTAATATAGGTGCACTTGAGGGACAGTGCGCGTGGGCTTTAGGCACGCCTTGCACCTTAAGGCTCTGTGAAGGCTTTATGCCTTGTGCCTTCGTGGAAAATGAGAAGAAAAGAATACTTTTTTACTGGAATGAGCGATGAGTACATATAGCATAGAGACACCTATATATATAGAAAATAATCAATAAAAAAGGAAATAAATAAAGGGTAAAAGGAAGAAAATAAAGTTTAAAAGGAATGAGGATAATGTACTAAAAGGTAGGAGATAAATCAAAAATACTCCATAGAATATTCTATGACTTAATACTCTACAATCGGAGCATGTGCCTCATGAACCGCACCAAGCTTGTTATAAAAGTGTACTTAATCCTATTCGATGTCGATGGCAATGTGACACCTGAGACAAATTCCACGATGGAGTTGATGTGATCTATTGAGAGTCGAAGAAGATATGACAGAGAAGATCTGACGGAGAAGGTCCAACGAAGAAGATTCGCTGGAGAAGATCCATCGAAGAAGATCTACTAGAGAAGATCCGTCGAAGAAAATCCGCTTGAGAAGATTTGACTGAGAAGATCCATCGAAGAAGGAAGGTCCGACGGAGAAGATTCGTTGGATAAGATCTGAGATGATCCTTTAGAGAAGATCCGACTGAGAAGATCCGTCGGAGAAGATCCATCAGAGAAGATCCAATTGAGAAGATCTGCGGCAGAAGATCCGACTAAGAAGATTCGATGGAGAAAGTCCGACAAAGAAGGTTCGCTAGAGAGGGCTCATTCCAGAAGAAACCATGGATCTGATACCATTTGAAATGAGAGAAGAAAAGAATACTATTCTTTAGTTGAATTAGTGAGTGAGTATTACATAGCATAGAGACTTCTATATATATATATATATATATACACACACACACACAAAAGAATTGAATAAAAAGGAAACAAATAAAGGGTAAAAGGAAGGAAAATAAAGTGTAAAAGGAATTAGGATAATGTGTACAAAGGTAGGAGATAATGTAAGACCGAGAAATTCCACTGGAAAAATGGCAAATAATACTTCACAAAAATCCAAAATTTATTCTCTAGATCTCGGATGATGAAACGGATTTCACCGTTGGAATCGTCTCGCGAAATCTATCTAGCACGTCGAATTTCGTAGAATTCCGAGATAGTCGGAGTTGGCACGTTTTTCAAGGCATCACGGTTCGGGTGCCGTAAAACGATTTTCGATGTGACGAAAGTCACATATAACACGTACTCATGTGCCATAAGTGGCATGAGTAGAGAAAGTATAAAAATGGACGGCCGAGATAGTGCCGAATGTCAAAACTGGGAAAATAAGGACATAAATGTCATTTTTGGAATTGTTTAAGTTAGAAAAAGACAAACAATGAATAGTGTTTGTCTTCTCAAATGCAAAAAGGGGGAAAACATAAAAGAGGGAGAAGGACTTACAGGGAGTAGCAGATTTCCTTTTTTTAGAGTGAGAAGGTTAGACTTCTCTCTAGATTTCCGGCAAATCAGACCGTCGGAAGTCTTCGGAGCAAGAAGGAAAGCTGCTCTACGCGGAAAGGTCTACGCGTGGACTCCGGTTTTAGGAAGTTTCGTCAAACTCCGAGAGGTAGGGGTTTCTCTCTACTTGGGTTTTATTCTTTATTTAAGTACTTAGTTAATGTTTGAGTTGAATGAGGCCGTGAGGGGTCGTTTGATCGGTCCCAAATCTCGGGGACCGACTGTTATAATTTTTAAACAAATGGTGCAAATTCTATGACTATCCATGGTCACCACAGTTAATTGTGCATTTATGTGTTAATGCATGCTTTGATGTGTATGAGGCCGGAAATGGTTTGTTAAACCCGGTTCACAAAGTGAACCTACGATCGTGATTTGCCTGAATGGTAATCGAGGGTTTCACTATTCTCGAGAATAGTGTTCACAAAATAATTTTTGTGGAAATAATGCGTTTGATCGAGCAATTCAAGTCGAATCGCTTGCACGATCATTAATAGCACATGTGAGCCAATTTTGATGTATGGAAATGTGAAATTACATAAACACAAGCCATGCGATTTAAATTACGCGAATATTCGATGCTAAGTATCAACCGAATGGAATTGGCATCATGTATTCCATACGTGCATCAAGCAATCCTAGACGATAGAGCGAAATGCATGAGGTGATTCTTTGAGAGAATGGTTTCGAGGGTTGTCTAAAAAATAATAATGGTTTTGAGGGTAGTCCATATAAAAATATCAATCGTCTAGCTCTACCCAATTGATATACATCTGAGGGTAGTCCACACATACTATCACCTGGCCAGTCACCCCAATTGATATATATATATATATATATATATATATATATATATATATATATATATATATATATATATATATATATTGGAGTGTTGTCCACAAATAAAAACTAAGGTTCCTTATACGTGGGTTTAGGTAGGTGTGAGGAGTCTGGGAGGACTCCTCGATGAGACATCGCTAGGACATTCAAGTAGGATCATGCATTCGTTGAACGTGTGTTTATTTTCGAGCATCAGATATGCACTTAAAGCGGAGAGTATTCACCTAGGGTGATTCCACTACTGAGCATTAGCTCACCCTGTCGAGGAATACTATTTTACGTACAGAGCATGTGAGGAGACTCGCTCACTATAGAGGTCATTAGGAAGAAAGTTTAATGTGGCTTGAAGGGTTTTGCATGTATTAGAATGTTTTTCATTTTAATATATGTGTCAGAGCAAGAGTAGATCATTAAATCTTATAACTATGATATGTAGTTGGGATGTTTATGAGTATCACAGGGCCCAAGTAGCCGTTTACTCATGTGATGGATTATATTGGATAGTTGGGATATACTGCCATGAAGATAATGCAGTGTGCCCAAGTATAGTCATTTTTACTTCCTAAGATAGTTGTATATGAGACCCTGTGTGGTCATCAGTATATCGGGACAAAGCTATACATGAGTGTTGTATTTCCAGAGCTCCCCGCACAAAGGAGATCAGCCATCTCATGAGTGGCGTTTCGTAACCCGACATCCACTAGTATTCCACTGCCGATTCAGAACAACTGACCCCTGAATCAAGGTCACAGCTGCATCGTATACAGTATACCTACTACCTAGGGCTCGAGGGATTGGCCAAAGCCATAGTCTGAGTAAGAACATCACCACTGTGTGTGGTTCGATGTCGAGTTTAGGTATGAATTACCTAGAAATCACGACAAAATTAGACACCGCATGCATGTGTTTTGGGTGTTTTGTGATTTGATGAAATGTCAGGTGAATGTTCTCATGAATGGCATGCTTACCATGTTATGTGCTGAGATTGCTTATGTGCTTAGTGATTAGCACATAGGAAAACAATGAAGTGTTAGAAAATTTGTTTTTGGGAGTTTACAATGGTGCAAATTGGAACAAAGAAGAAAATAAGAAATAAATTTTAATAAATTATTTGAGTTGCTGATAATGAAATCAAAATTTTAATAAATTTGAGGTCGAACGCTAGGTTAGTGTTATATCGAAGGCTTTGAGGAAATTCGGACCATTTATGCACTAAATGAAAAAATAATAATAATAATAATAAAGGAAATAAATTTTATAAATTTATTTGGTCTAGAGGTGAAGAAAATAATTTTCTAAGGTTTTACAAGTTGTAAAATTGAAGAAAACGGAGTAAAATAATTTTTTTTATAAATTTATTTGAGTATTATAGAAATGAAAAAAATAGATGTATAGATATTTTTATATTTTTCCGCTTGGCCGAACAAAAGAAAAAAAAATAATGAAAAAAAAATTGTGCAGACCTGTTGGCTATCGCTCAAATTGTAAGCCAAAAGATTTGATTGCATTGTGAATATAAAGGGGGTCAGTAGCCTAGTGTGAGTGTACAGAATACACTGAGGCAGCTAGGAGGACTAAAAATGGTATTGCAATACAATTATTGTATTGCAGCCGAGGCTCGCCGAGAAAGTGAACTGCACGCAATACAGCCTTATCGTATCGCAGCAGGGTCAATGGAATCAGACAGCAGAATACAATACACTTTACTGCGGACAACAGGCAAGACGCCGAATCGGTCGCTGACACAAGGCCGCGACATGGCCAGCAAGGCCACGACACGGCGCAGGAGGGCGCACAAACGCGAGCGGCAAGGCGCCGCGAGCGCCAGGAGCGCAGCGAAGTGCGCAGAGGCTGAAGATGTTACGGGCACAAGGCGCAAGGCCGAGCGAGCGTGGAGCATGGTGCCGTGACGCCGAGGCCGCCTCACGCTCTGGGGCGCCATGACACGCCGCACGCCGCGCGGCCATGCGCGCCTAGGAGTGCCTCAATGCCGCCGCGCGCAGCCGCGCGGCCGGCCGGGTCACCGCGCTGGGGTGCTCGTGCACCACTCACTTTTACTTCCGCTGACTCAAGACGTTTGAGTCACGAAATGAACACTGTTCATCACAAAATTTTTGAAAAAAATTAAATTAAATAAATAAACAAAATCAAATAAAATAGGACAAAATTTTGAAAATGAAAATTTCAAAATAAAATTTCATGATAAAATCGATTTACATGGATAAAGGGTCTGCATTGCTTATAAATGCAGGGATTTGATATATATACACTGATTTTGTGTATGATTAGTGTCTCGGGGCTGTGCTTATGCCTTCGAGATATCAGATTGTATTTAACTACCATTTGAAATTGTGATCACACATTACTATGTAGGAAATTATATGCATGATGTAATGTGTATAGGAAAAAGGGTGAATTCTAAGGTTAGGAACTATGACCTTAGGGATTTGGATACTGAAATGATTAAGAAAGCTTAGAACCTTATTTAAATAAATAAATTGAGTGGTTGGAATTTAGCACCACTTAGAAACGAATCCAAGCCGTGGTCATGGTCAAGCCAAGTCTATTAGCATTGCATGCGATTTCTAGCTGGGATCGAATGAAAATTAAATGATTCTTGTTGCCATCGAAATACGTAGATGGCCAGTCGAGACGAGGACGTGAGGGCGTCCACAGTACCGGTTAGACACCACCAAAAAGATTTGACAAGGTGCCTTGGCTGAGGCCAGGTATTACGACTACGCTACGCACAGCGCGTAGCAGGTAGTTAGGAGGTCCTATGAACATCCAAAGGTTTAGGGTGCATCATCCTCCGATAGTCACAGGGGGAGGAGATCCGATGGTGACAGACCATTGGTTCATACAGATCAAGAAATGTTAGAGGCTATGGAGATTACCTCTGACACTACTAGGATTAGACTAACTGTGTCCCAGCTAGAGAATGAGGCCCAATTATGGTGGAAATGGGCAAGGACCTCTAAAGACCTTAGAGGAGCCTTAGTATGTGAGTTCTCTCCTAGGGATTAGGGCGAGAATAGGTATTATATGTGGCTGTCATTTATTGAGATCTCGGGGACTCTAATTACAAGAGACCCGAGATCATGGACATGTCATAGTTCGATGTCCCGGGATGGATTAGCTGATACCATGTGGTCGCATCATCAGGAGCGTAGAGGTTACCGCCATAGCAGGATGGTACTGTGTGGTATTTCAAGGACAAGCATGACATTTTTGCCCGCATGTTATACGAGTCCAGTTTTCAAGGATAGTTAGCAGGTTTGCTAACGAGCCTTACCTGCAGGACGATGGCACTGCACTCTAGATCTACCTCGAGTAATTTGCGAGTATGTGGATGTTTTTCAGATGAGCCACTGACTACCTCCACGCAGGGTCAGAGACTTCGCATCTGGTTACACCCTGGTACTCACTCCATCTCTATGACTCCGCATAGATGGCACCGCTTGAGCTGTTAGAACCTGTGAAATTCAAATGGCAGGAGTTAATGGATAGTGTCTATTAGACCAGCACTTCACCACGGGGTGCTCCTGCCTGCTTACAAGAAGAAGACAAACCCTTCAATCAGGCATTGATTAATGACAATAATAGGGTTACGATCAAGAATCCGCACTATCACGAGGATTGATGATTTGTTTGATCGCTTGAGAGGAGCGTGAGTCTACCCAAGATGTGACTCCTTCGCACGTTACCATCACCGAGGTTGGGGGATACGACATATCCCTAAGACGTGGCTTAAAGATCGCCGTTACGGCACTCCTGAGTTTACTGATGCCCTTGATTGACGACGCGCCAATGCAAAGATCTGTTCCCATGCATAGGGTAAGTTCCAACTCATCTAGATCAGCTTTGTTTAGGTTCGGATGACATCTTCATCTACCCCGCCAGAGTGGGAGCATATATCACTGGGGATTGTTTCCCTCTTACACTGCTGAGACCATCACCAGACGCAGTTCGCAAGTGCTAGCTTTAGCCATCGAGGTGAGACTGGGACACGGTGCTCTGCATCAAGCGCGGTCGCTGACCCGCAGAAGGTCGAGGCCGTGATGGGCTGGGAGAGACCGAAGTCGCCGAGATACGTAGTTTCGATCGGCCGGGGTTAGAGATTCAGAATGGGCTGAAGCTGTCCATTCAGGTAGGATTGTAGTGACTCGCCGCATGACATGGGACTCCATGGTTCACCTGAACTCGACCATAGAGAGAGATCAAGGATGCTCAAGCACTCTGGTGGATGCGAGTGTTAACGTCAAGAGGAGGATCACTTTCTTCTAGTTCAAGAAAGTGTAAGACTGGCTTCACACGAGTTTCAGACCGAGCCAAGATCACATGAGACGAGATTGTCTCAAGAGAGGGATCCTGTGATCTGGGGACAAGCAATCCCGCTAGTTGTAGAACAGGGAGAGTACTTGCTCATTCCTCCACACCTTAGCACGGTCGAGAAACTGGGCCACTGGGGTTGCTATACAAGCACTCCCAACAACACAGATAGGCCAAAAGGGCCAGAGTGTGGGTCGAAGTTAGGGACGCATCGAGTTGCACAAATGGGGCGAGTGGACCTGTGGTGGCAGACCTATTTGTCGGCTGATGTCATGTTTGACATGGATGAGCTGACCCATCTGGGCCGCCGCATCGACCTTAGCCGGCTGTCATACCCGGCACGACCTCGACTGGGGCTTAGAGGCTAAGGCCTTTAGAGAGGCCAGCATGGATGTTCTCCCTAGGTGTAGGGTGAGAGCTCGACTCGATGTGGCCCAGATTACGAGGAGTGGGATCTCCGAGATTCGGGCTCATGGTGGACCCTAATCGGGTGTCACGCAGAGCAGCATTATCATGTCAGGTGAACCAAGAACATCGCTGAGCTCGGGTGTGGGCATGGTACGTCGTCACCCACTCTGGTGAAAGCTGGGTTGAGTTTGTCTTTAGGGACTACGTCCACGAAGACTCATAGTCTCGATTCAAGAAATGTAGAGGCTCGAAGTGTAAGTCGAAGAGTTGTTAATCGAGATGAAAACAATACGGCCGTGTTATCACGTAGACTTAGAGTTGAGGATAGGAGTCTGGGAGTGACTGAGATTCGGGATACCCCTTAGCAATTGCATTAGGTGTTGCCGAGCCGGCTAGCGGCTCTAAGATATGGATGTCATCTATGACATGGACTAGGTTGATACCATTGGAATGTCGATCAGACCTCGGGAGGTCAAGGCGTCACCTGCCAAGGGTTGTGTAGGGTTACATGTCAGGTGGATTATATGCCGGTGTTAGAGGACACCGCCGCGAGCATGCGTCCCGGGTCATATGGTAGAGGATCAATTGCCTCGTGGAATTGCTTATAACAATAGTTATCAGCGTAGTATACCGAACGGCACCATATGAGGCATTGTACTGGGCGCCATGTAGATTTATTTTATGTTGGACCGAAAGTGGAGAGAGCCCACTCATCGGTCCTAATTCGATTAGAGACACCCCTAGCTGGGTGAGCTGACACGACAACGCCTTTCACGCCGTGAGCCCGGCAAGAGCTATGCTTTTGCGCGACGTCGACCCAGAGTTCGAGGTCGGGATCAAGCATTTTCGAAAAGTGATGCCTAAGAGAGGAGGGTCGTTCACAAGCGTGGGAAGCTATCTCCGAGATTCATTGGGCCTTTGAGATACTCGAGATGTGACAAGCTGTAGCCGCACCTAAGCATAGCTTTACTCGTCAAAGATGTCGTGTTCCACGAGGTGTTTCACGCCTCCATTCTCCCAAGTATACCTGCATCCAGCTTATGTAGTGGATCGGGGACAGTCGAGGCTGACACCGATGGACCTCAGGAGGGACCAAGATGTATTTTGGATACGTGGATCAAGTTTTTTTGCGACACAAAAGACCGTGAGGCTAGCGAGGGTGCTATGGGCGGCACTATGAAGGGAGAGTCAACATGGGAGCCGAGACACGATGGGCCACCCATCCCTTCTGTTTAGGATGAAGGTATGTGGTTTGAGTCGCTTAAGATTTAAATGTCTCGTTATACGCATGGTAGAGTGCACTGCTCCATATGCATGTGAGTGATTAGATTGTCCGTGACTTCGGACGAAATTCCCATGAGGGGAGAATGTAAGACCCGAGAAATTCCACTGAAAAGGGCAAAATAGTACTTTGGTCAAAATCCGTAATTTGTTCTCTAGATCTCTGATGACGAAACGTATTTCACCATTGGAATCGCCTCACTAAATTAGCTAGCACGTCGAATTTTCATAGAATTCCACGAGATAGCCTGTTGACACGCTTTTCAAGGCATCGCTGCCAGCGCCGTGAAACGAAAAGTCACATATAACACGATCATGTGCCATAAGTGGCATGAGTAAAGAAATGATGAAAATTGACTACCGAAATAGTGCCGAGTGTCAAAATTGGGAAAATAAGGACATAAATGTCATGGAATTGCTTGCTAGGAAAAGATAAACAATGAATAGTGTTTGTCTTCAAATTCAAAAAGGAAAACGTGAAAGAGGAAAGAAGGACTGACAGGAGTAGCAGATTTCTTTTTTAGAGGAGAAGGTTAGACTTCTCTCTGATTTTAAATCGATCGTCTAAGTCTTCGTATCAAGAAGGAAAGCCGTTTACGCGGAAAGGCTCCACGATCGGGACTGGTTTTAGAAGATCTGCCAAACTCCGAGAGGTGTGGGTTTCTCCCTACTAGGTTTTATTCTCATTTAAGTACTTTGTTAATGTTTGAGTTGAATGAGGCCGTGAGGGAAGTTGAGCTTTGACGGCCCCAAATCTCGGGGACCGAATTGTTATAATTTTTGAAACCCAATGGTGCAACCCGTGACCGTCCACGCTGAATCGGGTCACACTCAGCATTTATGTTAATGCATGCTTTGATGTGTATGAGGCCGTAAATGGTCAAGGTTAAACCCGTTCACAAAGAACCTAAGGCGATTGCGATTTGCCAGAATAGTAATCCGAGGGAGCAATTATTCTCGAGAATAGTGTTCACAAAATAATTTTTGTGAAATAATGTGTTCGGCCTAGCAATTCAAGTTGAATCGCCGTTTTTTTATCATTAGCCCATGTGAGCTAATTTTTGATGTATGGAAATGTGAAATTACATAACATGTTTGTGTGATTTAAATTATGTGAATATATGCATGATTATATATTTGCATGTGTTATTTAACCGAAATGGAATTTCCAAGATCATGCATTCCATATGATCAAGCACCCTAGACTATAGAGGAGGTACGAGGTGATTCTAGAGAATGGTTTTGAGGGTTGCCTAAAATAATAATGGTTTCGAGGGTAGTCCATATAAAAAAATATCAATCGCTGAGCTTCCGCCAATTGATATACACTATGTCCACACATAATATCAATCGCCTGAGCTCACCAATTGATATATATCTATGGTTGTCCACAAATAAAAACTAAGGTTCCTACACGTGGCTTGTAGCAGTGAGGAGCTCCGGGAGGACTCTGGATATGAGATGATCAGTTGTGACATTCAAGTAGGATCATGTATTTTCGAATGTGTGTTTATTTCTGAGCATTGCATATGCACTTATAGTAAGAGTAGCCCACTTTAGCAGATTCCACTATCAGCATTAGCTCACTCCTCGTCGAGGGATACTATTTACAAGTACAGGAGCGTGCAGGAGATGGTTCATCATATAGGTCATTTAGAAGAAAGTTTTAATGTGGCTTGATGGTTTTATGTATTAATGTTTTCATTTTAATATATGTGTTGTATAAGAGTAGATCATTAACTCTTGTAACTATGATATATAGTTGATGTTTATGAGTATTGGTTATGGCCTTGGCGGCCGCTTTACTCATGTGATGGATTATATCGGATTGTCAGATATATGTCGTGAGTATCATGCAGGCCCAAGAGGTCATTTTACTCTGGTGATAAATAGATATGAGACTCTCGTGGTCATTGTGTATATTGGGACAAAGTTATATACATGTGTTGTACTGCAGAGCTCCCGTACAAAGAAGACTCATCGATTATGAGTGGCGCCTGCAACCCGACATCCACTAGTATTCC
>JAEQBH010009630.1:0-51278 GCA_016808115.1 Tetrastigma voinierianum | reverse complement strand
ACAATCCATCCCTTCAAAAACCGACGCCCACGGCGCTGGTGACTTTGCAGACTCCCACGGGTAATAGCCTCCCACAACACTATAGTGACTTCTCAAACCCCACTGCAGTACCTCCACAATTTCAAGACGCAGGGCCATCCCCAAGGAATGAACCACTCTAATGCTCACTGTTACAACCACTTTTGAGTATCACCCTTAAAAGCTAGTTGTCATGTGAGGGAGCTCAAGTGGTTATAAACCCACAAAATCAAGCAAGAATCTCTAGCGATTTGGGACTCATAATGTGGTCATAACACTTTCATACCTATCTTACCATATAATCATCACAGGCCAAATTTTACTTCAATTCTTATTTTTGTAGCCTTCTCAAGATAGTGAACAATTTTCTAACTTCCATCTTATCTCGATGCTACATTCTTTTCTTTAATATTTTTCCTACCGTAAATCTTTCCATTCCACCAACAATTTTATCTAAACCTCACCACTTTGCAACCTCTCGAAAAATCGGTTTATGCATTCCCTAAGCCATGAAACTTACCTTTTATCTTCTGATTTTAGATTCCCGTATTGCATAGTTTTATGAATTAAATGTTCAGAGACTAACTTTTATTCATAAAACTTTTCAACATTCATATTCAGTTCATCTCAATCCCTCTTGATTAAGATTTTAATTCCGCAGGGTAAACAAGTTTTTTAAGATTATGTAGGAAGTTTGTATAAAATAAATAAATAAAAGGATGTTTTTCCTGTTCTCATGGGGAGTTGAGGCTTCGGATCGACCTTTACCCCAGACATAACTTTCTAACTTACTGACCAAGCAAAATCGCCTAATAATGCATATGACAGATCCACCAAAATGGCAAATGAAAAACAAAGTGTAGTCATGCCAAGTTAGAAAAATATCCAACCCACATCCTCGAATGCTGGAGGTAGAAGATAACTACAATACATGAGAAAAAGGATGTTTGTTTAACCTGCCAAAAAAGAATTTCTTGCACGGCAGCACTACTTGGAACACCTTCTGGCCACATCGGTATCACTATATAGACACAGAAATGTTCATATGCACTGATTTTGCTACAAATTTTAAGGCTAGCCCATAGGAATTAAAATATTCACTCGCCACAAATAGAATGTAGAATTAGAAAACATAGAAGAGAATGAACCTTTAAAAGCATGAATTAGAAAACAAAAGATTTGAAGGAAATTTTGTATAAGCACTATTGACTTCAGAGAGAGTGTAAGAATACACCTAATTATTATAATTCACTAAAATAGAGAAGAAGAAAGGAAGAAAAGAGAGAAGGAAATATTATTTACATGTGCAAATGTCAAAATTTTGATGGTAAATAGAAAAGAACTCAAAACTCTAATTTTTGGAAAAGAAACCAGCTCAAATAAATCTTTCATGCACATATTTTAAAGGTGCGAGGCACACCTGTGCACAAAAGCCTCCTAAGAAGCGCTTAAGCACAAAGACAAGGCGTCGGCAATGAGTGGGAAGTGAAATGTGACTCGATGCACATTATTTTTATAAATATGATTCAAATCTAATTGAATTAAAAAAAAAAATTAACATTCCTAACATTTAAAAGAAACATTCAATATAAAAGGTAAAGAAATTATATGAATATTAATATATATAATTAGAAATTTCAAGAGTAAAAGTGTTCAAAAAGGAAATTAAAGTCTGCAAGGTGCGCCTTTTAAAACTGTGTTCATGCATTCAGTATTATCATGTAGATAAGATTTTCATGTATCTCTACTCAAACAATGTGAGAAGAAATTTCATCCAAAAGCTTATCATGTTAGGTTGTCCATTGTAGTACACCAAGCCAATAACTTCCTAAAATTTAGGATCATACCACACGTGGAGAGCACGTATGTCGACCATGAATTACAAATAAATGACCCCATGATGCATATGGAGGCTATAACCCATCTCAAATGCAGCCCCATACTCACACGTGAAGAAAGATAGAGAGATTCACAGACATAGATATATGATTAGGGAATAACAACAAGAAACTTGAGTGAGACAAAATTGAGATTTCTGCTTAACCAAAGCTCTAATATCTTGTTAAGATGCCACTATGCATATCAAGCTAACATGAGTTATATTAGCAAGTAGACAGATACTTGAATTATTCTTAGGACTTCAACCAAATAGATAACATTTAAAATAAATATCAAGATAATAAAATCACCTTCATGTTTTTTATCGAAGTTTTAAATTTGGTGGAAAATAATGTCTCGCGAAAAGAATCGCGACATACAAGAGGGGAATTAGCAGGATGATGACAATACCGACACCCATCACTTCGCTTACTCCGCATTTTGTATGATGGCCGCATGCGCATCCAAGAAAATACTCCGGGTTCTCTATGTAAACTAAGTGTTACGCCGATCTTATAGCTTTCACATAAGCAAAAGATGTATGCTCTTACTATTTTCGCATTCTTTCCACAAACAAGATTCTAAAGCAAAGGTGATAGAAAGCCATTTTACTAGTATAAAGTCAACTAACATAAACCTAATTGAAATTAATTTAGTGGATACGTAACTCACTGAATTAAATAAGGATTGGGTAATATACGTAGTCCTAACCTCGTGGCCTCAAAGATCCTAAACAAGTTTTTGGGAATCCCCTCACATATCCTGAATCAATTGACCGAAATACCTAGTACAAGAGAGTGTTCATCGAACTGTAGTCCTTTTGTTTTTCCATCTCCAAATAGGTAATATGAGTAAGTACTGATCTCAAAATAACCCGGCATTTTCAGATTCGCACATGTCAATCTCCTCCGGATCATCTTCGCAGTAACGCTGAAAGCATGATCACCAAAAGAGGGACTCCGGGAGGAGTGATTATCCAATGTGTGGCCTTTTAAGCCCGAAATCGCACCATTTTGCCGCTTTCCATCTTTGTTAGAAGTTCGCCATTGTATTATATGCAAACAGACCTCAATTTGAAGTGTAAATCGGCGCCATGGTCGCTTCGACCACGGCATGAGACTGTACATATTACCAGAACACAACTCCGCCAAAACAATGTATTGGAATATAATTTCCTTAATTCGTGCTCAACACCTTTTTTCATCGTGAAGAAAACTAAGACATGAAAAGGAAAGGTGAAGTAACATTTGTAGGGATACATGATGAACGTAAGTCGGATAGCAACAAAAGATATATCAAGAACACATTAGACATTGCAACTCGCTTCCATAAAACAGAAAGGGAAGCTTCCATGAAATAAAGCATCCAAAAGTCTACTATTATTAGGCTCACCATCGGGCTTGGAAATAAGTGATGGCATATACGCATGCCTCAGACCGCATTGCTGCTCATTGATTATCAAATTGAATAATTATTTGAAACTCACGCTTGAATCAACTAGAGGATTCCATTTAACCGAGGTGTCTTGATCTAATTCACAATCTTTCTACTTAAAACTCATAAATGCTTTCTTGAACTTACATTACAACTTCTGAATATGAATTACAACTATAAAATAAGATGTAGGTTTTTTTTCACTGCTCCAAAACTACAACACGATAAATGACTTCTAAACATCATTCAGTGATGTTCAAAAATTCCCCACATCTCTCTATCTTATCTTGGTTTTAACTGATTTGTGAGTTTTATCCATGATTGCACACGTACCACATGGATTTACTTGCTAGACAAAAAATCTGAAGCTACCCTCCCATCCAAAAATTTTCATAAAATGATTGCAACTCATTTTCAAACAAAAATACAAGTTTTCAGAGTTGCTACGGAAAAGAGTATTCCCAATCTCTAATTTTACCGACTTATATTCTTGAAATGGCAACATATATTTTTCTTTTGCAACAACAGACCCACAAATGGGGGTGGCAAAGAAAGAAATTAAATATCTTTTAGAAACAGAAGAGCTCTAATGTTCACAAAAAACATCCAAAAAGTCCATTTTGAACCATCGTATTATAACAACTACACATTTGATCGAGTAGCCTTAAAAGGAGCCTTAGATATAAAAAGTCCAATCGATATGCTGAAAGTTAAGTGATTCCTTTGGATCTTCTCTACTAAAAATATTTGAGTATGTTGCTTATGTTCATGTACAAAGTAAAGAGAGGTCCAAATTGTACTCCAGAGCTCTTTATGCGTATGTTCTTGATTATTCTCCAACTCATAAAGGTTTGAGTATTTTCACCCTCCAACCAAAAATATATCACTGTGCAGGTGTTAAATCTTTGAGAACCTTCCATTTTTTGCTCCGGGACAACTCTTTGAGGGGGAGAATTCGTGAGTTAAGATTTGACATCATTTGTATCCCAACCTAGTCCAATTTACTCTACTATAAATATCCATCAATGACCCTAAAATTGAGCCTATAACTCAGAATGATGTTGGTAACAAAATGAATGAAGTTGTTGGAATTTATAAACCCTTGGTATACTCAAGAAGAAGAGAAGGGAGAATGTGATAAATCCTATGATGAAGGATGCCAAAGGATGGTTGCCTATATCAAATAGGCGAGTCAAGGATTCTATTTGTATGATGTAAAGAGAGGAACAAGGAATAAAGTTTATAACAGAAAAATTAAATTAAAAGAAAAAAAGAGAAATAAGAAGATATAAAGAAAAACGACAAAACCTTAGTCTACCAAGGCCTTTCTACATAGTGGCGGAGCTAGACGTGACTTCAATTTTGGAGAAGGCTTAGATTACTCTTCTTCCCTCTCTTACCTTACAAATTATTTCTTCATTTCCTTAAAATGCTGTATTAAACATGAAAGACACTTAGATGCAGATGAAAGAGGGTTGTAAACTGATTTTTATAAATAAAAACTGAGTGAGATTTACTAGCTATATGATTTGAAAATACAAGCATTAGCTTTAGTGTAATGGTTAAAGCTTACTTTCATGAATATCCTTAGTTACAAGTTTCAATCCCTTGGCTGTTGACATAGGAAATTTTTTATTTACAATTTTGGGTGGGCTTATGCTAACTCCTCTCGCTGTTTCTACAAGTCTCATCATTGGAGTGTAACATATGCAATAATTAAAAAAACTAGTACTATTAATATCAATTCGTTTTTTTGATTTATATTGATTAACTTATTTATAAGTTTCTCTAAGAAACTAAGTTTATTAGATTCCAATGATCTTTTATGATTCTAATTCTAATTATATAATCTAATCGGCTAATCCTAATCTCGACTCCAAATAGTGATCCTACTTTTAATGCTAAACTCATACTAACTCTAATTTAGTTCCAACTAATATTAATTCCAATTAAAGTTTATCCATATCTTTCTTTCCTTTCTGAATATAATTTACTATATTTTCCCTAATCATCCTACCTTTTTCCTAATTGTCAATTCCCATCTCCAAAGAAAGGTATTATTTTCAATCCTTCATCTCAATCAAATTCCTTTAATAAAGTCTAGACTTGATGCTCCCACGTTAATAGGAATGCGTTAGGAGCCCGCACTCAACATCCCCTTAGCCTACTTTGTCTCCTATCGTCGTATTGGCCTTACATTTGCTTTGTCATGAAATAATAATAATAATAATAATAATAAAATCAGCCTGAAATGTACAAGAAACTCTAGGAAACTTAAATATGGAAACATTGTGTTTGTGGAAATGAGGGCACTCCATAAGAGTGAAAGATGGAAGTGGACGATTTGTCAAGGTGGAAAGAAACCCGTGATGCAAATGGGTTTTCGTAATCCCATAAAACCAATAGCTCTATTGAGAGATGCAAGATGAGATTAGTAGCTAAGGAAAACTCAAATTTTCAAGTAATGGTTATCAATTTGCTCCAATGACTAAGATGAATTCAATTACAACTTTATCTCTACTAGCTAATTTTGTTAGGAACTTATTCGCCCGAGTATTAAAATTCCTTTTTTCATGGAAGTTAGAGGAGTGGAAGGGTATATGGATTTTCGACTCAGGAAATCCAACGAAGAGGGTGTGCGCAAACTAAAGAAAATCATTTATGGTCCCAGTTTATGGCCATTTATTAAGTCATTAAAGAAATATGGCTGTAAAAACCAAGGAGACCGCACACTATATTTCAAATGCACACCATTCATGAAAATGAACATTCCCATTGTCTATGTAGACTATATAATTGTTGCAGGCATAATTTTAAGGAAATTCCGTTTAAAGATACACTTGATAGAAGAATTTGATAAAGGTGGGGACCCCGAGATATTTTTCTAGCATGGAAGAAGCAAGAACCAAGCATTGCATGACTGTTTGCAAAGAAAGCATGTATTTAATCTCATGAAATAAACTAAGATAACAAGATGCAAACTTGATGTTACACTTACAGATCCTGACCACAAACAAGGAGCGGAGATTAAGGGAGATTCAATAGACGAGGGTGGGCATCAAAGACATGTAAGAAGGCTTATTTCCAAACTTGGCTAGACATAGCCTATACTATGAGTATTGTCAGCCAACTTAAGCACTCGACTAAAGTTTTATCCGGAAGGCCTGAAAGGATTCTGTTACCTTAAAGCCACACCAAGTAAGGGTCTTTTCTTTTTCTTTTTCTTTTTTTTTTTTTTTTTTTCAGAAGAACGCATCATTTTCTAATGGAAGTTTATATAAGTACAGATCAAGTGATTCGGGCCACGACCAAGATCAACTATAGGTTATGAAGCAGAAGTTTGGAACATCAATGTAATTTAGTAACGACAAGGGTATGGTTGAGCTACAAAAGTAAACATCGGGAGTATTTTGGAACCAAAAAAAAGTTAATATGCAAAATCAAAAGTCGGGCATTTGTGCACCTTATCTCCTTTATTCTTAAAAATATTTTAAAATAAAAATTTTGCATATGTACATTTTAGTTTAATTATTTCATATCTATATAATCATTCTTAAACAATTAAGGAAACAAGAGAAGACAATTAAAATAAATCAAAAAATTATCTAAAAATACATTATTTTATACATTCTTTCCTTTTTCCTCCCTCTCTATTTTCTTTTTTCCTCGCTCTATTTTTTTTCCATGTTGTATTGGCAACGTTGTACTATTCTATTCTTACAAGGACTTGAGCTTGACATCCGATCACTCTATTCTTACAAGCACCGACACCCTGCTCAATTCCTTTCCCATTACTACCTCGAGACAAGCCTCTCATGGGCCCTTAAATTATGTTAGCAGGCAAATATTTAAATTAAGACAGTGAATTTATGATGAATCAACTCATCCATCAGAATTGATCCACCAAAAGACAACAATATCTCCCTAAGCACATAATTTAAATCATCTTGCTATAAACTTGTACATAAAAATGTCACGGAGCAATGAAAGTTAGAAACCCATCAATACTAATACCAAGCATAATTATCTCGATTAACGCAACAACCATCACAAATACAGATACAATTAATATAGTTGTCCTTTTTAAATTAATCAACCTTTTGAATAATATATCGGGCTTAGAATTAATACTTTCGTGAGAAAAGAAACTAACAATTATTTTTTTATTACAATTTTGAATAGAAGTAATAGATGCCAAATTTGCCATATTCGAAAAGAAAAACAAAACACATAAACCCTAGATAGAATCGAGCAACAAGCAAGGTGGTTTTGTTATCTATGGGTGGTCACATTTATCCGTAGCCCAAGGTTTCCATGCTCACAAAAGCTCCATCGTGCTCAAAATTAGGTTGCAAAGAAAATTAATAAGAGGCTCAAATCTCATCTTGAAAGCAGAATACACTCATTGCCAGATCTAGCATTAGCATCAAACAATAAAACACAACCTAGGAAACAACAATATTGTTCATATGTCACTAATAAAACATTCTCAAAGGCATTGATAATCATAATTTCCAGGAGATAACTCGCTCAACAATATAATGCATTTGTAGTCGTACCAAACCGCTGAAATCGTAAGAGGAAAATCTCTTGAGTGTTACCACATATAAGGTACAAGAAATAAATCAATGTTGAATATTTTCCTAAACTAAGCAAGCTAATTACACTGACTAAGAAATATTGATTAATATAGAACTTCAACCTCAAACTTCAGAATTAATCAGAAGAAGTCAGAAACACAGAAAACCCGAGGCTGAGCTAAGACACGTATAGAGGGATTGGCTTCACAAGATTTTGATCCACCGAATGCCACCACATGCTTTCCTTAAGGCCTTCGTTTTCGCTTCTCAACATTCCCAATCTGTTTATCAAGATGCACCACATTTCCATCTACACTTATCACCATCTCCCAACAGAGAAACAAGAAGTGCAAGGACAACCTTTTCGTTACCAAGCTTTCCTCGCTTTGGGGCCTCTTCTAATCCAACTACTACCATGGGGACTCGCCTGCTGATGTTTAAAACCGTGAGCCACAACGCAGTCGAAACCATGTCGCTAATAGATCTCGACTCGCTGCATTGAAATATGCTTCTCTAACTCATACTTCATCACAACCCGCTCATGGACACGTAAGCTGCACTTTTTAGATTCTTCATCGGCAATGACTCCGCACTCTCAAATATCTGGTCAGCCTTATGCTTTTCCAATACACCAAAGGCACCAAGTAAAGGCTAAAATCCTCCGGGAGATATGGGGATGTTATGGAGCTCGTGGATGGTTAGAATTAATACTATCAAGGATAAGGAGAAGTTCTCGGGGTACGCCCTAAAGCAAATGCAGGATTAGAACACGTACTTCTTGAGAAATGGTTGAGGATGACATCTCTGTGAAGCGCTTTTCTCACATTCGAGGTTGATGAGCTGCACACCATAAGTGGATTCAATTATGCAAATATCAAAGTAAGAGAATCAAGTAGATCTCAAAGAAGACAAAGATGATAATCTTCTTTATGAATAGTTCTGGTGTAATGTGTCCGATGGAAATCAATAACCTGCAGTAAGATGGATTTAATTATAGTTACAGAACATTAAATGAGATAATAAAATTAAGCAACACATCTAAAAGTCAATTGGTTGTAAATGTCCAAACAAGATGCAAATTATCAGATTATATAACCAATATTTTCGCATATGAGACGATAATACACCATATTGCTTCCTTTTTAAGAACAAGTTTTATATTTTATTAGATTGGTTATGCAACAAGCTGTTCAAATTCAAGACACAATATAATGCCGTGGTGGAGCACAACAAAAACCAAATAGAAGTATAGTCAATTTAATTCCACAGACTACCTAGTATTATTTGCCAAAACCTTTCTTACGTTGAAGACAAAACCCAATTAATCTCATAGAAGGTGAAGAACAAAGTCCATGATGAAGATCTAAAACAAGAATTATCAGACTCGGTGGAATCATGATCTGTAAGAATGTCTATGGTAGAAAGATCGAAGCTTAAGAATGAGGTAGTAGATGTTTCTGCAGTATTAATTTCGAATAAGAGACCCAAGATAGAACATTAGAGCAAACTGCGAACTCAAATAAACAGACGGTTAAATCAGGATACATGGATCATTTCAAATCTTCAAAAGGAAGTACAAGAGAAGGATGAGAAAACAAAATAGCTCGATGTTTGATAATCGTTTCTGCTCCAAAATCAAATTATCCATGGAATAAGGTACTCATTGAAACTTTAAAGATAACGTTGACCAAAAATTTAAAACCAGAAAATAAAAAGATTAGAAGACCCAAATCAAAGTCCCTTACAACCAATCAGGAAATAGATGCATTTAGATTAGCTTCAAAATCAGTTCGGACAATGAGAGGAAATTAGAGGAAACTATTACTAGTCTCTAAAAAGGGGAGAATGAAACATACATCTATCAACAAGAATCAACTCACCTCAATTTTATCGATGGAGTGAAGAATGTCTTGTTCATCATACAACATGATTTCAATAGAAACTTTGCTCACTTTCACATAATCAAAAAAAAGAAACTTGTAGATAGCCTTTGTTGCATGTGTCATAAAAACTGGCCCCTTTGAATGTGGTCTAATGAACAAATTCAAATATTTTAGCTTAATTTCTAGGCAAAGTAATCACATAAATTTAATTAAATAAATGGTCAACTTTCTTCAAGAAATAAGGAAGGATGCAAGATGATCCAAGTGAAAGTCAGACAAGAAATGCAACACATTACAATGAAGTAAAGTGTAGGGTACATATAAAGAAATATGGGAAATTTTATGAGAAAGTAAACTAGATAACCAAAAGGAAAACTGAGGATGAAAGTTCTAAAAAGATATGATCATTAGAAGTGAATGAAATGATCGTTAAGAGCATATGCTGCTACATAACTAAGACACACAAGGAAGTGAGCTTAGCTGGGATCACCGACCCCAACCAAAAGTAAGACTGGCAACCATATGATATAGATGCAAAAATGGGCCGCAAATAAGGTGTGGCTATAGGGGGGCATAACTATAGGTTATAGTTACTTAGTTTTGGCCACTAATAAAGGGCTCTGTCAGGGCTATTTTCTAGCCACAACTAAAAGATATGACTACAGAGGGGGCCATTTCTTGGCCGCAACTATAAGAGATGGTTATGGATGAGGCTATTTCTTGGCCGCAACTATAAGGGTGACTATGGCGGAAGCCACATCATGGCCGCAACTATAAGGGTGAAATATAGATGGGGTAATTTGTTGGCCGCACATTATAAGGGTAGTTATAGATGAGATTTTATTGGCCACTACTATAAGGTGATATAGATGGGGTGGATTTTGGCCACTACAACAAGGGTAATTATAGATGGGGTTTTATTGGTCACACAAGGTGATATATAGATGGGGGCGCTTGTTAATGATACTATAAGGGTAGATATATATGGGTTTTTTTCTTTTCGCTGCAATTTGTTACCATATATGAAAGGTGGAATCTTTTTAGATGTATCAGAAATCTTAGACCATAAGGAGATATAATCTACTCCCACCAAAAAATTTCAGTAAAAGATATATTGCTATTCATCAACAATAACCAAACCAAACCAAATTAACAAAAAAAGATTCAGGAGAAGTTCCATGGATTAAAAACAAGTCAAATCTCATATTTCAATCACAAAAATTACATTAAAACCAAAATTAAGAACCCAATGGCCGTAAAGTCTAATTCAGAATATTTAAAGTAAATTGAACCATAAATTTTTTTCTTCAATTTTCCTTTCACTAACATGAATCAACAATACAAGATTAGCCAAAAATAGATGTTCCTTTATTTTTCGCATGTGAACACCAATTAAACCACTCTCTCTTTAGATCCCAAGTCGCAATGTGATGATCTTGCAGACAGAGGGAAATAGTGCAGAGTGTACACATCGCGAATGCATATGGAAATGTCGTTTCTATGGGTTGAAAAATATCAAGAAGCGGAGAAGTTAATGAAAATTGAAAATGAAGATACCTCGTTTCTAGGTTGAATTCACAATTATGATTTTCTCGTTGCCACAATTTAGTATTTGCCGCTCTCTTCCACTATTATATGCTTGGGTTCTTAGATCTTAGCAAGAAAAGGGCAAGAAATATGTTGAAATATACTCAAAACTAGACTCCTCTCACAACCTATTTCTCTCGCATTTTTATTCTCTCCCTATTTGTTTTCCAATATTCAATAAAGCCATATTTTTAGAAAGACATATCTAATAGTAGATTTGTCAATCATCCATATGAAGTTAAACTAGAATACATACATTGGAAGCAATCATCCTTTGACTTTGCCTTTAGAAGATATGAAGCTTTTTATTCAACTCGCATGGTAGAAAGATAGTTTCACTAAGAAAATCTGCGGTATAATACAATCGAAAAGGTCAAAAGAGTTTCAGCAGAACCCTTGATGCATAAGTCCTCAACCGTTGCTGGTGATTTGAAAGAACAACTTCAAGATGACCAAATGGTATATCTTCTCTCGTCAATCAATCGGAAGAAATTGGAGGCCAGAATTGCAGCCAAAGTTCACAAACAGAGGGAAAAGACCGCATAAATAATTTCGATCCATGCTAGGACAACAATGCTTCTGATGACTTCAAACACGCTAATAGCGTGGGCATTTCCAGGTTATATCAGTAAAATTATGTTGCACCAAACCCTTGGCTTTTCATCTTAATAAATTGAATGGTCAAATAAGGCAAGCTGCCTATCCACCTCAGGACTTTAAATTTGTTATTTCATTTTCAAACAATAAAACTAAGCAATAACTCAGATAGTGTTTGTCTCTGTGTACATTATACTTGAATAAGGAAAATAACATGAGCCCCATTGAATCTTCTTTCTTACAACATTGTTCTAAATTTACTGCAAATCATCCAGATATATGTCTCGCTATGCTTCACTACCATTTAGACCTTCATGGACATCCTATTAGACAACCTTATCAAACCTAACCATTTCAGGGGACTTTAAAAAAACAAAGTTTATGCTTCTAAAAGATTGCAAGATTTCTATTCTGACAGTCTTACTAGCCAAACTTCTTCCTTACTTTTGCATGTCTCTAATAACTCATTATTATTTGAGTATCACACAATTGTAAAGTGATAGTTATATGTGTAGTTGTACAAGCACAATTAATTAAATGTAAATTTGTTCAAGGGCTCTGCATGTCTTTTTATTGATATGTTCTTCTAGGGATCGACTAGACCATAATGAAACGTTTTTAGTTCCAATTGCTAGATTTAGCACTTTGGAATAAAGAACTGGCTTTAGAATAATATAAGACCAACAATTTCCAACCAAAATTCTTATTTAAGCATTGATAACATTCGCCCAAACAAAGCTTGTTCCAAAAATGATTATTGCCTAATTATACAAATAAGTAATTGCTGGCCATCAAAGAATTAAGGTTTCGCTAGCAACTACGGTGAACCATATAGAAGCTTAGTACAAAGAAGTAATAGGAACAACTATACTTTCTCTCTAGGAAATTAATGGAAACGGTTCAATGAAGAGAAAGGCAATTCGTAATAGGAAATGGAATTTAATTAAGGTTGTTTAGGTTTCTCTAAACCGCATAAAGACCCTAGCAAAATATTCTTTAAACCAAATGTAGTTAGGCATACTAGTAAATAAATTCAGCCACACATGTGTTGTAATCAATTCAGAAACTTGGCTCATATAAGGGAAAATATTAGTTGGCAATATTTATAATGACTAGCCATGAATATTGTGGTCCAAACTAATTTCCAATGTCTTGAGAAAGCTTGCTTTAATGCTTATATCAATTGTATGCCTTGGAAGAAATGGTCTGATTTGTTGTCTTCAAATCAAATAAAGCAGGAAGTAATGGCTTGTCTTCTATAGACTTGATCACATGACCTTTCAATAGAAGCGTAACTATTCAAGGAATGGGAGGAGATTGGTGGAACTTCCATGCAAACCCCACAAGGTATTTTACCTTGTTCTATACGTTCTTTTATCTTATGTATTCCTTGAAAAATGATACTACTAAATGCTACTAAATGATTAAAAATATTCATAAATAATAAACATATCCAATGGTCATTCCTCGGACTGGAACAATTACAAGTTCACACTCCTCTGTTCCATTCTATGTTCTCTGTCTCCCTCAAACATTCTATCAAACACTTCAAGGACTACCCGTTTATGAATTTAATTAACCATTTTCCCGTATGGTTTTGGATTAATACTAATAGATTTTAATTCATTAAATCAATCAAAAAGCTGAAGTTTAGATCCGAAGAAAAATGACCTCAATATACTACTTTTATCACACAACATGCTTTCAATTATACAACTCCTTAGTAGTCGCTGAATTCACTGTAAGTAAAGAAAAACGAATATTTTCATTACTTGGAACATAAATCTCAAACAAAGACTCAATAAAACACAGTAATCAAGAGAATATCGAAATTCATACAAATTTGAACATCAAAACTGTAGGAAAATAGAAGAGATATAGGCGCAGCATTAAACCGAAATCGAAATTATCATGTTTTTCTAGATATTTAAACAACCATTCAGGCGCAGTCCTTACTATCGCGCCACTCTCACCCTCGTCAGTCTCCTCTACTTAGCTTTCAATGTCTCCGTCGCCCCTACGATCGCTGCATGCAACTACACCCTATCTCGCAATTGGCATATGGAGTCACTATTAGTTGCGACTCAAATAAATATGAAACTAAAGATATGTTTTGGTTGCAAATTTTTTTGGCCCCAACCAAAATAATGTCCTTATAAGAAACTTTTCTTGTAGTGAGAGCAAGATCGCTTCGTGAGATAAGTAAGGATTAACATAACCCCATTCAATCGAGAAGAAAACAATGCCGAGGAAAGCAATGGGAACTTCAAACATAATCAAAGAAGGTGAATATTCAGCTTCCAAAGGAATTTTAGCCGATAGAATTGATTATCAGAAATTCCTCTCGAACTCTCAAGCACGAAAGTACATTAATTAAGATCCTCTAGAAGGCCAGAAAAGGAACTTAATAGTGAATGGTCTTTCTATGAGTGATCTCTTCCAATCTAGCTACAGAGAATACTTCATAGCAATGCTTAATATGGTAGATAAATCAACTAGTGATGTGTTGACCGTTTCGAGGGCATTCATCACCCATGCTTTGAATTAAATGGAGAAAAGTTGGGCTCAAGAAAATTCACTAAAGCACAAAGATCTCAAGGCCATACTAGAAAACAAAGGATAGATTTCAAGTATAGGAAGCTATTTTGATATAAGGAAGAAAGAGGAATTTCCAAGAGTTTATTCCCGAGAAAAAGAAATATTGGAAAATTTTAATGAAGAAACCATTGAGAAGCAAGAGCTATTCAGAAGATGGCATAAAAATTTGGTGGTAGATGGTCTCATTCCTTCAAGATATATCCGCAAAGGTTCTAATACACAGATATTGATAAGAGAAGATACAGATGAAGTTCTCGCACCGTTTCCCTGTCAAATCTTTATATGCTTTGAAGCAATAGTTGCTTTCGGGCCATTTTTCTCAGACTATTCAAAAAACAATTATTCCATTGTTTAAAAAAAAAAATTTGCAGAAATGACCATTCCTAGGATTACAATATCAAAAACAATAATGATATTCTCTAAACTTCATTTCTCAATTCACAGATTACTAAGTTATATAAACAAATAACATTACCATATTCAACAAGGAAGCAACATAATGTGTCACCGTGCCGACATCAATGGTTGAAGGATCGATCTTATCAAAGTATGGCAAAGCGTACCATGGCCGAGTATGTCGGATGAATCTGCCACAAACTATCACCATAGAATATGACCAAAATAGAAACAAACAAATTAAAAACCCAATGTTGAAAAATGGAAGTAAAAAAACTAGCAACCAAAATAAAAGCACAATGCATTATGGTATACCAGTATGGTTTTCCCTTTATTGGACATGTAGACACAAGAACGAATCTTACCTCGTATTTCCCAGAACCACGTATCCGATCTCTCAAAAACAGAAAGAGATATCAAGATGATCGCTCTTGTAAGTGAGACATAGTCATAAAGGCATCACAACCAATTTATTAATCAATTATAAACTGAGAGACAAAGAAAAGATTTTCGTCTAAATAAAATCAATCATTCCGATGATAAAACAAAAATACACATGAGAAGTGAGGACCATCGGGTTTAAGTTTTGGCTCATGACCAAGGCCGCCTAATGTAATCACGGAAAACGGTTTCGATAGCGGGTGGCCCCGTATCGAGAGTGCTCACAATCTTGCATAGTTGGCCGAGATTTGGGATTGATACTAAGGCATGCTAATGCTATCTTCATCGCAACTACTACGCTCAAATACCCACTTCATCCACAGGAGGTGAGGGGCGCTTGTCCATAACGTCATTTAACAACCAATGGTCAGTAGTAACTGGTAATGGTAATGAGGATGAGGATGAGGAGGATGAGGAGGATGCTGATGATAACAGAGTCAGAAACCATGTCGCTAGATCCGATCTCCGCAGTAATGAATATGCTTTCTTCGACTTCATACTTCATCACAACCTGCTCACGGACACGGTGCTTCGGACCTCCTCATATTCTTTCATTCCGGACAATGACTCCACACTCTCAAATATCCGCCAGCCTATGCTTCAATACACCAGCGCAACTAATCAGAAGGCCAGTAATCCTCTCGGGAGATATTTTCCGTGGGATAGTCGCGAAGACATGGAGATCATCAATTGCCATTATCCGATAAGTGAACGCTGCCGTAAAACCGCCGACAATCGACTGTGGGTCTTTCAGCCAGCCTCCTAATGGTTTTTTCCATTTTCAGAGTTGAAATACAGGAGAATCAAGTAGATCTCAGGCAAAGATTAAAGATGACAATCTTCTTCGCAAGAATAGTCTCCAAAGGTAAAGTACTGAACACCAAGAATAGCCATAAACATAGCAGCCTCCAAGGACGCGCTTTCAACCGTTTAACACCAAAATCGTATACCATTTACTTCTAATGTCTGATGGAAATCAATAACCTCAAGTAAGACGGATTTAATTATAGTTACAGGAACATTAAATGAGATAATAAAATTAAGTAACACATCTAAAGTCAATTGTTGTAAATGTCCAAACAGTGAGCAACAGATCAGGATTATATGCAACTTGGCATGTGAGAAATACACACACCATATTGCTTCCTTTTTTTTTCAGAGCAAGTTTTATATTTTATTAGATTGGTGTTATGTAACATGTTTGAAACTATAGTCAGAACAATAACATAATGCTGTAGTGGAGCACCAAAAAGATCAATATTAGAAGTATAGTCAATTAAATCTTAATAGACTAATTCTTGCTATATTAGTATTATTTATTGCCAACGCCCTATGTTGAAGACAAACCCAATTAATCTCATAGAAGGTGAAGAACAAATCTACGTGATGAAGATCAAAACAAGAGAATTTTTGTACTCCTGTAGAATCTATGATCTGTAAGAATGTCTATGGTAGAAAGATTTAAGTTTAAGAAACGAGGTAATGATGTTTCTACAAAGATAATTTCGAATAAGAGACCCGAGATAGAACATTAGAGCAAACTCGCAAATTTAACTAAATGTATCTAAGCTAATTCGTGATACGTGACCATTTCGTGCCTTTCAAAAAGGAAGAAGTACAAGAGAAGGATGAGAAATCAAACACCGATATAGATACTCGTTTCATTGCTCCAAATCCAATTTTCCATGGAATAAGGTACTATTGAAACTTAAAGATAACATTGACAAAAAAATTTAGAACCAGAAAATAAAAGATTAAAGACCCAAATCTAAGTCCCTTACAACTAATCAGTGGGAAACGAATGCATTTAGATTAGCTTCAAAACCGGGCCGGACAATGAGAGGAAATTAGAGAAACTATTACTACTCTAAAAAGGGAGAATAAACATACATCTAGAAACAAAGTTAAACTCAATTCCTCAATTTTATCCATGGAGCGAAGAATGTCTTGTTCATCATACAACATATCTTAAAGAAACTTTGCTCAATTTCACATAATTGTAAAGCAACTTGTAGATACCATAAAAGTGTCATAAAAACCGGCCCTTTGAATGTGGTCTAAATGAACAAATTAAAATATTTAGCTTAATTTATAGGCAAAGTAATCGCATAAATTTTAATTAAATAAATGGCCGACCTTCCAAGAAATATGCGGAAGGGATGCAAGATGATCCAGTGAAAGTCGCACAAAGAAAATGCAACACATTACAGCAAGAAGTGGAGAGCACATCTAAAAGAAAAGAGGCAATTTTATATGAGAGTAGAGTAGATAACCAAAGGAAAACTAAAGATGAAAGTTCCAAAATGTTTCAAGATTGACAAAAGTTCATCGACAAGATAGACATGCAAGATACCGAATGAAATGATCGTTAAGAACATATCAGGTCACCAAATGTACCCGATCTCTTCAAAAAACGTAGAAGATCGAAGATGATCAAGCCTCGTAAGTAGAGACATAGTCGTAGGGCCGTGATCACAACCAATTTATGGGTCAATTACAAATTGAGATTAAAGAAAAGAGATTTTCGCTCTTTAATAAAATCAATCATTCGATGATAAAACAAAAATACACTTCGAGAAGGAGGACCGCCGCCTGTTTCTCGCCCTCCATGACCAATAATGAAAAAGAACCGTATATTGATAAGAGAAGATGATGAAGTTCTCAGACTGCTTTCTAGTCAAATCTTTATATGCTTTAGCAATAGTTGTTTTTGGTCATTTTTCAAGAGACCATTCAAGAACAATTCATTCATCGTTAAAAAAAAAAATTGCGTTAAATGACCATACCTAGGATTACAATATCAAAAACAATAATGATATTGTCTAAACTTCATTTCAATTCAAATAGACACGGTTATAAAACAAATAACATTACAATATTCAACATGAAAAAGAAACATACCTGTGGTCACCAAAAGGACATCAACAGTCAAGGATCAATCTTCAAAGAATGGCAAAGCAAACCATGCTCGAGTATGTCGGATGAACTCCACAAATAAACTATCACCATAGAAAAATGCACCAAAACAAGTAAACAAACAAATTAAACCCATCGTTGAAAAATGGAAGGAAAAAAACTAGCAACCAAAATAAAAGCACAATGCATTATGGTATACTAGTATGGTTTTCCCTTTATAGGACATGTAGACACAGGAACGACCCACTTCATTTCCAGCAACTACAGGTATCCGATCTCTCCAAAAACAGAGCGCATCAAGATGATCAAGCCTCGTAAGTAGAGATAGTCGTAGGTCGCATCACAACCAATTTAGCGGTCAATTATAGCGAGAGACGTAGAAAAGAGATTTTCGGCCTTTAATAAAATCAATGATTCTCAGATGATAAAAAAATACACATGGAGAAGTGAGGACCGCTTAGCTAGTTTTGCCTCCATGACCGCTGGGCCCACCCAATGTAATCATGGAAACGGTTTCGATAGTGGTGGCCCTCGCATTGGAGAGTACCAATAACTGGCTGCATTATCGCCGAGATCGATTGACACATATGCTAATGCTATCTTCACCGCAACCACTACTTTCAGCTCACCCACTTCATCTAAAGGAGGTAGGGCGCCATCCGCAACATCATTCAATGTACCAATGGTCAGCAAATACCGTAATGAGGATGAGGATGAGGATATGCCGATGATAACAGCGTTGATTTGCATGAGTTCAGCAGATGCCTTTCCCATAATTACCTCCATTGTTACAACCCGGCTATAAAACATCCGCTTTATTATCCACCTTCATCGTAAGCAAGTTCTCGCAGAAATTAAGAAGATTACATCATGCTCGCTTCTCGCTAAGAAATTATAAATATAACTAACGACTAATTAAGAAAATGGTACCCGAGCAAAGATAACCAAAAAGTTCCCCGCAAATGTAGTCCAATTAGATGAGTCCGCTTTATAAGCCTAGCCGCGTCGGGGTCGAGACATGGGTCATATTCGAATCTACCGTAACATTGTTGGGCCGGGTTATGTCTCGATGAATTACCGAGGTGAGCTAATCATGGTATATAAGATAAAGCTTTAGCCACTCCCTTTTCACAATGTTTAGCCTCACAATCCAATCAAGTTTTTCTGCTGCTTCTTCATCGTTGCTTAGAATGTTTCTCAAGCCCCCTTTCCATAAACTCATATAAATCAAAAATGAGTTCTCAAGAATGAACCAAGCCATAAAGCTTAATAATATTGCGATGCCTTATCTCAGAGCTGAGCATGAATCTCGCTTTTGAAAGCCTTCAAATCGATATCTCCACCATCTGGATTCGATGAGTAGTGAAGCTTTTTCACGGGCCTACAACCCGCCATTTGGCAACTCGCCTCAGAACAGCTGCCATCCTCCCAAAGGCTAATACAATGTTTGGAACCGAAATTGTCGGGCTCTCAGATGATGTGCTCATACAACAATTTCCCATCATGTCCCAATATTGTGAATAGATCTTTGACATCAACGACTTCAAGTGTAGACTTGGTTGTTTTCTTCCTCAATTTTTGGACAAGAAAATAAATGCCAATAATAAAAGCGGATAAGAACAATAGAGTGCTCACAATGAGGAGTAGTATGATCAAGACAAAACTTCGTGGCCTTCTTCTGACTGCATACCTTGAGATGAGTGACATTATTACCACAGAGACCTTTATTATTTCTAAATGCCTCAAATGGAGCGTAAGGCTTTGATGTTGGGGAGAGGACCTTCAACCGGGTTGTAGGATTATATCAGCATGTTAGGCTAATCGTGATAATCGTGTGTGGGATGGTGCCATAAAGTCGGTTATGGAGAGATTCAACGCCTCCGCAGAATTTAACTCTCCAAGCAAATGCAAGGAATCTCTCTCCTCACAAGATATATTTCGACTAAGATCAAGACTCCAAAGACGGCTAACCCTTCCAATTCACAGAATGCTATCCACAACCGATTCCCACTCAAGTTCAAGGATCTATAATTTCCACAAGTTCCCTATTTGTCTGGGAATTCGACCGCTTTTGCCGTTTTGATGTCGTGTCAAGGGTTTGAAGATCGCCACCTTTTCCTAATTTCAGCGAATGCTTCCTGAAAGATCATTGTTAGTCAGCAACAAATCGAACAATAAGGGCAACATACCCAATTCTTTTGGGATCTTCCCGCTCAAATGGTTTCAGAAAGATCAAGTCGTTGTAATTGAGTGGCTCAAGTCGAGGCGGTATGGCACCGTAAATAGTTATCTGGCTGAGATGTTCAAGGTGTTAGTTTGTGCACTGTCCCCATTTCGTAAAGCTCGCCATAAAAAACGTTATCGCAGGATCGATAATCTGTGCCTAGTATGTCACCCAAAACTTTTCGGCTATAACTAGTAAGTTGCTCTTTCAAGCCGAACTCGACAAGCTAGTGCAATTTTTCAAGCTCTTTGGTATAGGACCCGTGAAATGGTTCCCAAAGGCGGTAAAATTTACAAGTGCTCTACCAAGGCAAATCTCGTCTGGTAGTTGGCCAATGAAGTTATTTTCATACAATTGCAAATATTCCAAATGATTGAAATTATTCATTTCCAGAGGAAGGGCACCATTGAGTTTGTTATGACCAAGGTCCAAATAGGTTAAGCTGGACAAGTTTCCTATGGAAGCTGGTATTGAACCATTGAGATTGTTAAATGACAAATCAAGATCGTTAAGAGATCTTAACAATCCAATTTCTTGAGGAATGAAACCAGATAGCTTGTTTATATGAAGATACAATGTGGTTAAATTCCTCAAGTTACCTATGGAAGGAGGGATTGGACCATTGAGATTGTTATTTGATAACTAAGAACATTAAGAGATGTTAACAATCCAATTTCTCGAGGAATGGAACCAGATAGTTTGTTCTCAACAAGGTACAATGTGGTTAAATTCCTCAAGTTACCTATGGAAGGAGGGATTGTACCAATGAGACTATTAAATGACAATCCAAGAACGTTAAGAGATCTTAACAATCCAATTTCTTGAGGAATGGAACCAGACAGTTTGTTCCTATGAAGGTGCAATATGGTTAAATTCCTCAAGTTACCTATGAAAGGAGTTATTGGACCAATGAGATTGTTATTTGAAAATTCAAGATCATTAAGAGATCTTAACAATCCAATTCCTCGAGGAATGAACCAGATAGTTTGTTTTCACTAAGGTACAATGTGGTTAAATTCCTGCTACCTATGGAAGGGAGGGATCGACCAATGAGATTGTTATTTGACAAGTCAAGATCATTAAGAGATTTTAACAATCCAATTTCTTGAGGAATGGAACCAGAAAGTTTGTTTACACCAAGGAACAATGTGGTTAAATTCCTCAAGTTACCTATGGAAAGAGGGATTAGACCGAGACTGCTAAATGACAATCTAAGATCGTTAAGAGATCTTAACAATCCAATTTTTGAGGAATGGAACCGTAAAGCCTATTATCATAAAAATGCAAAATAGTTAAGCTAAATTCCCTATAAAAGGAAGAATTGACCTCTAAAATTATTAGAAGCCAAAGATAGAAAGCTATGATGTTAAAAAAACCTAAGTTGTTTAGTATTACACTGTGTTGAAATGATTAGAACCAAAATCAAGAATTGTGATTATTTGGAAATATTACCAATATTGGTTGGAATGGTTCCATGGAGGGAGTTGTTAACAAATTAAGATAAAGGAGGTTAGAGAGATGAAAATTGAGATTTCGAGTGTACCTCTCAAACCACAACTCAAGCAGGTTTAAATCGTGAGACACTTCCCGACCTATGACAAGCCAATTCGAACCAATGATGGCAGAATTGGCGCCCAAACCAAGATGAGCAAACTGGTTTGATTATCAAGGCTTACCTTCCATGTTCGAAGAGCTGAGTGCTTGGATTTTGTTCAACTTTTGAAATAGCAATGGTAGGTGCAGAGGCGGAGGTGAAAATGACATGGAAGGATGATATTGAAGACAAAGGGAAAAGAAGAAATATGAAAAAGCAAGGAGTGATGATGAGTCGAGAGAGTAAGGAGTAGGATGAAGGATATTGATGGGCCATTATTGAGCTGGTAGAGATGAAGCTATTACAAGGTGTACATGAGGAGAAGATGCAACACTTATTTATAAACTTAAGTGTGATACATTCGGCATTCCCATTAGTTGGTGTGTACATCTAACTACCTCATTCCACTACAATTAATGGAATTGAAAATAGGTAATATCAACTTCATACTTTTTATTTTCTTCTATAAAAATAGTCTTATTTGTTTATAAAATTAAACACCCACAATTACATAGCATAATTTAAAATATTACTTTATTTTTTAATTAAATAGACTATTGCAATTACATAGGAAATAATTAAAAATATTCCTTTTCATTCCCCTTTGCTCCATGCTCTTCAAAACGTAACATGTTTAAAATTAAGGATTACAATTCTTTAAGTGAGGGCTCAATGTTGATACAAGAAGTCCATTTCAGTACAAACACTACCTGTACATATGTTGTTATATATATATATATATATATATATATATGTATATGACTTTTATAGAATGTGTGTATGGTTTTTTATAGGTATCACAACTTCCAAAATATGAAACAACCGAAATAAATACTTGTGCTTGACCTATGAAGTATTTGCTCAACTTAATAGGCTATCAACTTTTCGGCACAAAAACAAAAAAAAAAATCCTCCTAATTAATCTATTTTAAAGTCTTCTACCACCCAAAACATCTTTAAAAACTTTAATTTATGACTTCAATTGTATCTACTTCAATTATGATACATATCATGTTCATTAGGTAGAAAATTTATCATGTATTATCATGAAATCTTGACCAAGTATTCATATTATATTAGTCACCCATGTCAATATCCTATTTGATGTAGGTGAAGACATTTATAGATGGGCCTCCATTCATTAAATTATAGTACTAAATATCTTACAAATATATAAAGAGGGTGACAATAATGTATTACAAGTGATCCAACTGAAGTGAGATAGATATGATCAAAATATATTAAATTGATTGTATACATATCACTAGAAATTTACTAAAAGATTAAATTTATACTATTATTTGTAATGAAAAATCTTGACTAAATAGTCACATAATTAGTAACTTTGTGAACTGCTGGCTAGTTGAGTGTTGATCAACCAAAAGAATCCAACAATAGATAGGCTTCAATTTATTAAATTATAGTATTAAATATCTTATGAGAATTTTTGAAATGATTATGGCATCCTAAATAACCTTATTTGTTAGAAAAGTAAAATTTATATAAAAATTGCATTTATTTTTTAAGGTATATGACATTGAAGTGGTGAAAATATGTTTTCATATAAATAAGATACTGTTGCATTTCCTAATAATAATTGTTGAATAGCTAAATAGATAAATGACAATTTAATCACTTAAGAAGCTTAAGCTTTTGAATAGAGATAAGACTTTACTTACCCTTTTTTTTTTTGAAAATACAGTTGCTTTTAAAAATTAAAATACTAAAATTTGTACTATTTCTAATGTTAAACCTTTCAAGAATTTCTAAAATAAAAGGTAAGTTTTTTTTTTTTATATATAAGGCGTAAGACATTGATATGGTGTAAACTTAATATCGAAAAATAAACAAAGTATTTGTCTGTATTGAAGGAATTGAAATCATCTTTATAAAACTTGTCCCGTAGTTTTAACGTATTCATGACTTTGATTGTAAGACCCGAGAAAAATCCTAGAAATTTGAATTTTGCTAGGAAGTGCAAAAATAGTAATTTTTTTTTGGAATTCTTTTTAGATATCGATGACGAACGGATTTCACCGTTGAATCGCCTCTCACAAAATCTAGTGCCCAAGCGAATTTCGTTAAATTTCGAGACGTTTCTGATTTTCACGCACTCTCGAGACGAGATTCGGATCGTTGGGTGGACTCGAAACGAGATTTTGAGAAAAATCCTGAAAAATGTCAAATATTTAAAGAATGTCCATTTAATATAGATGAAACAGAAACCGGGACGAAATAAATTGTTTCGGGGCGAAAACGGACTGAGGAAGCGTGACAAGTGGCGCGATTTGAGCCACGTGTCTCATGTATAAATACAAGAAATATCTAAAAAAATCAAAGAATATATCTACGATATCAAAAAATATCCGCTTAAATATCTAAACCAAACGCTAGAGAGAGAGAGAGAGAAAGAGAGAGAGAGAGAGGAGGGAGAAGAAAAGCAACTTTTCTCCGACTATTTCACGGGGTTTTGTTAGGCAGAACTCGGCAGGCCGAGAGTTAAAGCTGCTCTAAAAGACGAGAGCTACGCGTGGGTACCAGAATCACAAGATTTCACCAAGGTCCAAGGTTCGGGTTATATATCATTTTTTGTAAGAGTGTATAATTGAACTCTTGTAAACATATCACTATATCATGTATAGTATTCAAGGTATGGTTGAATGGGGTCGAGAGTGTGGTATATTGAGCCCAGATGGGTCATTTGATGTAATGTTATACAGGTTGTATTGATAGAGCTCGCATGCAGGGAGACTCTATCGATTTTTCGTTAAAGTATGGATCCTCGGAGCAATGGGACATGATGGTGTGCCATCTGCTACCCGACACTAACGGTTTTCGCAGGTTGATGGGTTATCAACGGGACCCCCGGGATCGGGGTGTCACATTGATTGGTAATGTCGACTTTTGAACAACAAAAATGACTTAAATAATTGCCCCTACCTAACTCATTTTAAAGTCTTTGTTAACTTGAAATCATCTTAAAAATAAAACAGCTTGTCCCATATTAGCACTTTCATTCATGACTTCGATAGGTAGTGTCAATTTCATGCTTGACTCATTTTAAAGTCTTTGCCCGTAACTTATAAAAAAAATCTTAAAGAAGCTTGTCATGTAATTTCACATGCATTCATGACTTCGATAGGTAGTTTGCATGCTGACCCATTTTACGCTCTTGCCCGTAATCTCTATAAAAAAAAAAAAATCTTAAAGAAGCTTGTCATGTAGTTTCACATGCATTAATGACTTTGATAGATGGTGCCAACTTCATGCTTGACCCATTTTAAAGTCTTTGTCCAATTAGGAAACCTTCTTAAGTTTCTTCAAAGAGTAATGAATTATTTGGTTATTATTTTAAAAACCTCCTGTTTTGAGAATCGTTTTGGAAAACACAAAAACTTCTTAAAATTGTTCTTATTCTCTTAATTTAAAGTTTACTATGTCTCTTTGTTTATTCAGAACAAAAAAAAAAATGGAAACCAAACGTATTCTTCATGTTTTCCTTATTCTCCTTGTTTTTTAGAACAAAAAACAGTTTTCAAAAAACACGAACCAAACTTACCCTAAGTGGTTGAATCATTGTTTTAATACCATTTTAAATTATAAAGTCTTTTGAAAGTTGAAACTTGGTTTATAATGCGCGTATATCATACTCCTTAACACCTCTTCACATGTAAACACAAGCCTATGTGGCCATAGTAACAACCACAATTAATCCTTTTAGGTTTACACAATCAATACGGAAACAAATATGCAAATCGAAAATAAGATATGCACAGACTTTAATGGTTTTTAATTTCTATTAAAAATGATTTACACAAGTCTTTCTTACAAGAAATAAAGGACTAACTAAATAACTACTCCAACTAAGCGAGCTAATACGAGTCAATATTTCGCACACATAAATACTTACTGATTCTCAAGATATCTTATTTTCAATATTTTCATATTTAGGACTATTATTGTCCAAATTAATTGAAAATAGATTATTTTTTTTTAATAATTTTTTTGAAGATACTACGACAATTCATTTAAAATAAATAAGTAAAATCAAGGTAATTTTTTGGAGCAATAGGACTAAAATGATGCCATTTGCACTCTATATCAAATTAGACTTTTTTTGTAGACTAATAATTTGTAGACTTAATTTTAAATTTTTATTTTTTATTAAACTTCTAATAGTTTTTTATTATTTCAAACATTTAGGAGCTGTTCCCAAAAATTGATTTGTGAAAACTATTTTGGAAACATCATCTAGCAGACCCAAAATTGGTTAAAGTAACAGATGGCAAATTTGCCATTTGACCTTGTTCCAATTACAATTTTGAAAAGAATACAAACACACAGAAATCCTAGATAGGACTGAGCAACAAGCAAGATTATGAGTGAAGCTTCATCAAAGAAACAAACTAATTATGTTGACTAAGAAATATTGATTGATATAGAACTTTAACCTCAAAATTCAGAATTTATTAGGAAGAAGTAGAAATTCAGAGAAATATGTGGAAGGAGCTAAGACACGTATAGGATTGGCTTGGCAAAGATTTGACTCAAGAAGCGGTATATTGAGCTGGCAAAAGTGCATCGGAGATTTGAACCAAAAAAGTTAATATGCAAAATTAAAAGTCAAGTATTTGTGTACCTTATCTTCTTTATTCTTAAAAATATTTTAAAATAAAATTGTGCATATGTAATATTTGAATAATTATTTCTCATATTTATACTACTCTTAAACAATTAAGGAAACAGATAGACATAATAAAAGCAATCAAAAAAATTATCTAAAAATACCATTATTTTATATTTTTAAGGACAAAATTATTTTTTTTATTATCACAATTTACAAACAAATAGAACTATACATGATACACATATTTTAGTTATTTTTGCTTTTCAATTCTTTTAAAGTTATTTAAAAATAATTATATAAATGTAGAAATGATTAAAAAATAAATTATTACCAAAAAATTTTAAACCGTATTTTTTAAAAAACGAAAATATGTTTAAAATATTTAATGTTCCTAAAATCAAAACACTTTCCAAACAAAGCCTCATCGAATCATTTTTATTAAATTTTAATCCCAACTCCAATCCAAATTATGATTATCTTCCTTCTCACTCTTTTCCTTTTCCTCCCTTTCTATTTTCTTTTTCCTTCATTTTTTCCATTGTATTACAACGTTGTACTACTCATTTTATATGACCAGCTGACATCTAATCCACTCTATTCTTTACAAGTACCCAAGACCCTGCTCACCCTTCCCATTACTACTCGAGACAGCCTCAAGGGCCCCTTCAATTCATATTATATAAATATTTAAATTAAGATATTACTTATGATGAAATCAACTCATCCATCAGAATTGATCCACCAAAAGATAACAATATCTCCTACACATAATTTAAATCATCTCGCTCTAAATCCCAGATAAATGAATGAGTAAATGAAAGTGTTATGAAACCCATCAAACTAACAAAGCAATTTACATAATTATTCCAATAGAACGCAAAACCATCACAAATAATAGATGATAAATTAATATAGTTGTCATTTTCTTAAATTAATCAACCTTTTTTTGCATAATATACTTCATAGAATTAATACTTTCATAGAAAAGAGACTAACAATTATTTATTTATTACAATTTTGAATAGAAGTAATGTATGCCAAATTTGCCATTTGAAAGAAAACAACACATAAACCCTAGATGTAACTCAGCAAATAAGTGCAGTGTTTACATCGGCTTCCATGATTATCCAGAGCTCCAAGGTTTCCATGCTCACAAAAAGCTCCATTGTACTCAAAATTAGGTTGCAGAAAATTAATAAGAGGCTCAAATCTCATCTTAAAGAAGAATACACTCATCGCGATTCACAAGATCAAACAATAAACACAACCTCGAAAACAACAATATTGTTCACATGCTTCACTAATAAAATATCTTAATATTTTCCTAGAGGAAAATCTGCTCAACAATATACGTATTTGGAAGTTTCAAACAAACGAGAAAATCGAATCAGAAAATCTCTTGAGTGTTGCCACATATGGGAAGGGTACAAGAAAGAAATCAATGTTGAATATTTTCCTAAACTAAGCAAGCTAATTAATCGACTAAGAAATATTGATTGATATAGAACTTCAACCTCACAATCCGTAATTAATCAAGAAGAAGTCGAAATACATAGAAAACCCGAGGGAAGCGGAGCTAAGACACGTATAGGGATCAAGCCACAGATTTTGGATCCTTGAATGCTACTCTCACCTCTTCCTTTTGCGCCTCGCTTCGCTCTCAACATTCCCACTCGCTTTTATCAAGACGCATTTCCATCTACACTATCACCGCTTCCCATTCTCCAAACAGAGAAACAAGAAGTGCATGGATAACCTTTCGCTCTTATTGTTTTCTTCTTCGCAGCCTCTTCGATTCAATCATACCTTGGGATTCATGGCTGATGTTGAACCGTATTACAACATGGTCGAAACTATGTTGCTAATAGGATCCGGTCTCCGTTGTAATGAAATATGCTTCTCGATTCATACTTCACCTGTCAAACCGCTCATGGACACGGTTGGACCCTCGCATTCTTCATCCGCAATGACTCCACACTCTCAAATATCTCGGCTTCAAATTTATGCTTCAATACACCAAAGGCACCAGCAGGCAATAGTACTCCTCTGCGGATAGTCGCGGAAGGCATGGAGATCATCATGCCATTATCTCGATGCGAACGCTTTTACCGTAAACCGACGCCACCAACTTCGTGGTCTTTCCGTACCAGCCTCCCAATGGTTTTCGCCTTTCTCTCGAGTTGAAATTTATCTCAACCTAGACCGACGCCCTTTGGGAAATAATTTGGTGTTGCGGTAAGCAAACTGGTATGCTTCTCGTTGGTCTTCCATCTCACAAATTTCCATGGACAAGAATGATGTTAGGTGGCATGAGCTCCTTCGTGAGTACTTGTTCTGTGCAAATCGCATGAGCAGAGAAAGATATGTAGTGGACCTCGCATGTTGAGGGAGCAAAGAAGGCTATTCATTAGAGTAACTTCCTTGGGTTCATTGATGATGGCTTTACCAACATTCCTTCCACGACATACCCAAAGCTATAACACATGCATTTTTCTTATCAGAAAGCAATTCACATTTAAATAGTTGTCTTGACAATCTACTCAAGACCACTGACTGCCACCATCGATATTCAATGCTATTCAAAGGAGATATGTGCTTGAAGTCAAAAGCATTCGAATTTGCAAATTGGTTGCTGATCCTCTCATTCATGGAGTTAATGTATGTCTGGTAAACAACCATGCACCTTTTTGCAAGGGGGGGAGCATAATATATGGGGATGTTATGGAGCCGATGAGACCAATACTCATCAAGGAAAAGGAGAAGTTCTGGGCACGCCCAAAGCAAATGCAAGGATTAGAACACGCCCCTTGAGAAATGGTCGAAAAGGATGACATATGTGAAGGGTTTTCACATTCGAGGCTGATGGAGTTGTACACCATAAGTGGATTCAATTATGCAAATATCAAAGGAGAATCGCAGGATCTCAAAGAAAGACAAAAGATGACAATCTTCTTCACGAATAGTCTCCAGCAAAGTACTCAAACACCAAGAATATCATCCATAAACATGGCAATTAAGATATGTCAAATGGTAACACCAAAATCGATACCATTTACTTAATGTCCACGGAAATCAATAACCTGCAGAAGATGAATTTACTTATAGTTACAGGAACATTAAATGAGATAAGAAAATTAAGCAACACATCTAAAGTCAATTGTTGTAAATGTCCAAACAAATTGAGAACAGACAGGGATTATATGCAAACCGTTATTTTCGCATATGAGAAATACACACACCATATTGCTTCCTTTTTTTTCAGAACAAGTTTTATATTTTATTAGATTGTTTATGTTACAAGTTTGAAACTAAATTCAGGACAATAATATAATGTTGTGGTGGAGCGCACACACAAAAAAAATAATCAATATTAGAAGTGTAGTCAATTAAATCTTAATAGACTAATTTTGCAGATAATATTTTGCCAATATCTCCTAATGCTGAAGACAACACCCAATTAATCTCATAGAAGGAAAGTAACAAAGTCCACAGATAAGATCTAAAACAAAGAGTACTTATACTGTAGAACCCATGATCCGTAAGAATGTCTATGGTAGAAAGATTTGCTTAAGAATGAGGTAGTAGATGTTTCGCAAGATTAATTTCGAATAAGAGACCCCTGATAGAAATATTAGAGCAACCGCGAACTCAAATAAAAACGTATCTAAACTAACTGCGGATACATGGAACATTTCAAAGCCTTCAAAAAGGAAGTAAAAAGAGAAGGATGAGAAATCAAACCAGAAAATGTTGTGACATCGTTTCTCTGCTCCAAATCCACTTTCCATGGAATAAGGTACTCAATGAAACTTTAAAGATAACATTAACCAAAAATTTAAAACCAGAAAATAAAAGATTAAAAGACCCAAATCTAAGTCTCTTACAACCAATAAGGGAAACGGATGCATTTAGATTAGCTTCAAAACCGGGGCTCTACAATGAAAGAAATTAGAGGAAACTATTACTTAGTCTCTAAAAAGCGGGAGAATGAAACATACATCTATAAACAAAACTAACTCACCTCAATTTTAACCATGGAGCGAAGAATGTCTTGTTCATCATACAATATATCTTCAATAGAAACTTACTCATTTTCACGCAAAAGAAACTTGTAGATAGCCTTTTGTTGTATGTGTCATAAAAACCGGCCCTTTCAAGGTGGTGGTCTAATGAACAAATTCAAATATTTTAGCTTATTTTCTAGGCAAAGTAATTACATAAATTTTTAATTAAATAAATGGCCAACCTTCTCCATGAAATAAGGAAGGGATGCAGTATGATCCAAGTGAAAGCTGCATAAGAAATGCAACACATTACAATGCAGTAATGTGTTGTAATGCAGAGTGCACGATATCAATAATGATCCGAAATGTCAGTTGTGATGGTTGGAAAAATATCAAGAAGGGAGAAGAATGAAAAATTGAAAATGAAGATACATGTTCAGGGTTGATTCACAATTATGATTTTCAGTTGCCTTAATTTAGTATTTCTCACGCCTTCTTTCACTATTATATGCTTGGGTTCTTAGATCTTAAAGTGAAAAGGGCAAGAAAAATATAAGCCGAACATACCAAAACTAGACTTATGTCAACCTATTTTCAGCATTTTTATTCTCTCCTAGTGTTCTCTCCAATATTCAACAAAGCCATATGCCCAGGACAATTCAGAAATATATAGCCAATAGTTGATTTGTCAATCATCCATGTAGTGCTAGACTCGAATACATACATTGAAGCAATCTTCCTCGACTTTTGCTCTTTGTGAAGATATGAAGCTTTATTCAAACCCGCATGGTAGAAAGATAGTTTCACTAAGAAAATCTTGTGGTATAATACAACAAAAGGTCAAAAGAGTTTCGTTAGAACATTTGATGCATAAGTCCTCAAATCAGTGTTGGTGGATTTGGCAAGAAATAAGCCAAGATATATAACAAAGGATTGCACACAATTCTTTGTCGTGACTAAATGGTATATATCTTCCGCCAATCAACTGAAGAAATTGAAGCCAGAATTAAGCGCTAAAAAGTCAAGCCAAATGTTAGTGGAAAAGACTGCACCGTCATTTTCGATCCATGCCGACAACAATGCCTGATGACTCCCCGCCTCCGCCAACAACGTGTGGGCATTTCAGTGGTTATATTCAGGGGTATAATTATGTTGCACCAAACCCTTGGCTTCATCCGATAAATTGAATGGTCAACAAGGCAAGCCATTTATCCACCTTGTGACCCTTAAATTTGTTCTTTTCATTAAACAATAAAATAGGGGCGCCAATCAGATAGTGTCATTTCTTTTCAGACACTATAATTTCGAATGAGGAAAAATAACATGAGCCCCATTGAATCTTCTTTCTACAAATACGGTTCTAAATATACTTTGTAATCATTTTTGTATATATGTTCGCTCACATGCTTCACCACCATTTGGACCTCTTCATGTGGGACATCCTATTTATGCCTTATCAAACCATAAATCCATTTCTATGGGACCTTAGAGAAGCAAAGTTTGCGCTTATAAAAGGATTGCAAGATTTCGACTTGGACAACTTCTTACTACAAACTTACTTACTAGATATGTCTCTTAATAACTCTGTTTATAGTTATTTAATTTATCACACAATTCAGAAGCGATAGTTATATATGAAGCTGTACAAGCACAATTAATTAAATGTAAATTTGTTCAAGGGCTCTGCATGTCTTTTTATTGATAATGTTCTTCTTGGGATCGACCACACCATAATGAAACGTTTTTAGTTCCAATTCTGTTGTATTTAGCACTTTTGGAATAAAGAACTGCCATAGACTAATATAAGACCAACAATTTCCCAACCAAAATTTTTTGCTTAAGCATTGATAACACTGCCCAAAACAGCTTGTTCCAAAAAAAAAAAATGATTATTGCCTTAACTATACAAATAAGTACTGGCCAATTTCTTTTGCCAAATAATTGTTGCCTCTACCACCATAGTTTTGCCAGCAACTATGGTGAACCATGTAGAAGCTTAGCATAAGCTTTGATGCATGCTCGCCATGGTGGGTTTGTTTGTGGGGTTGAGTCTAGGCTAAAGCCAATTGCATTGCAGAAGTAGCTAGAACAACTATACTTTCTCTCTAGGAAATTAGTGGAAACGGTTCAATGGAAGAGAAAGGCAATTCAGAAAAGGGAATGGAATTTAAATTTAGGATGTTTAGGTTTCTCTAAACTGCATAAAGACCTTAGCAAATATTCGTTTAAACCAAATGTAGTTAGGCATACTAAAAGAAAAATTCAGGCACAATAATGTGCTGTAAATCAATCTTAAACTCGTTCATACAAGGGCAAATATTAGTTGGCAATATTTATAATTACTTCAGCCATGAATATCAGGGTCCACTCAATTTCCAATGTCTTGAGAAAGCTTACTTTAATGCTTATATCAATTGTATGTCTTGCCTTCCAAGCTTCTAGCCTTGAAGACCCATCCTTCTAATATAACTCAAAGGAGCATGTCCCGGATACCTAAGCGAAGGAATCCTATCCTCAATCCTTACATACAAACAACTTTCTACCAAAATTTCCATGGAGAACAAACCTCCTAAGGCCCTTCAAAAGCCTCCATCCATGTATTCATGATCACTTCAACTATCTTCTCTAGCCCCTGCAATCTAGGATTAGTATTTCAAGTAAGAATACCATTTTTTTTCTCTCTCTCCATATTCTGTTCCATGAACCAAAGCAAGCTTGAGTACGTGGGTAGATTGATAGTCCTAATGCCACCCAATGGCTCGGATTGTTGCAGAATCAACAGCGTGAAGCAATGGCTTGTCTTCTTATAGACTTGATCACATGACCTTCATAGAAGCAGGTAATGATAGTGGTTTAGTAGATAGGAATTCTATGAACTCACAGTATTTATTTCTATATCCTCTGCTATCTTATATATTCCTTGGAAAATGATGGGCCACTAAATGCTACTAAATGATTAAAATATTCATAAATAATAAACATATCCAATGGTCATTCCTCGGACTGAACATTTACAAGTCACACTCTCTCGTTCGTCCATGCTCTCGTTTCTCTCAAACATTTTATCAAACACTTCAAGAACTACTGGGCATGCATTTAATTAACCATTTTCCTGTAGTGTTTTTGGACTAATACTAATAGATTTTAATTCACTAAATCAATCAAAAAAGTTGCAGTTTAGATCCGAAGAAAATGACCTCAAGATACTAAGGGATCACATATGCTTCTCAATTATACAACCCTTGATGTCGTTAGCCATCAGGCAGTTGGAAAAATCTACTATTTTCATTACTGAACATAAATCTCAAACAAACCCAAAAACACAGGAACTAAGAGAATATCGAAATTCATACAAATTAGTAGCAAAACTAAAAGGAAAATAGAAGAGATATAGTCATGATCAAATCAAAATCGAAATTATCATGTTTTTCTAGATATTTGAACAATCCATTAGGCAAAGCCTACTAGCCTGCCACTCTCACCTCGCTGGCCCCCTACTTAGATTTCAATATCTCTAGCCGCCCCTACGATCACTTTGCATGCAACTATAATTCTATCTGCAATCATATATGGAGTCCCTTTTAGTTGCGGCTCAAAGAAATATGAAACTAAAGATATATTTTGGTTACAAATTTTTTTGGCTCCAACTAAAATAATGTCCTTATAAGACACTTTTCTTGTAGTGAGAGTAGTATTGCTCAAAGATAAGTATGTGATGAACATAACCCCATTCACTGAGAAGAAAACAATGCTGAGGAAAGTAATGGGAACTTCAACATAATCAAAGAAGGTGAATATTTGGGGCTTCTCCAAAGGAATTTTAGCTAATAGATTTTGATTATCAGCCTCCTGGCCTCAAGCAATGAAAGTACACAATCCCGCATCCTAGAAGGCCAGAAAAGGTTTCAGAGATGTTGTGATTAACATAACCCCATTCACCGAGAAGAAAATGGCCGAGGAAAGTAATGGGAATCCCAACATAATCAAAGAAGGTGAATATGTGGGGCTTCTCCAAAGGAATTTTAGCTAATAGATTTGATTATCAGAGCCTCTCGCTCAAGTACGAAAGTACATTAACTTGCATCCTCTAGAATGTAAAAGGAACCTCTAATAGTGAATGGTCTTTTCTATGAGTGATCCTTCCAATCCACCCACAGAGAATACTCATAACAATGCTTACAATAGTAGATAACCAACTAAATATGTGTTTTCGATCGCTTTTAAGAGCATTCATCAGCCATGCGTCAATTCAAATGGAGAAAAGTTGGGCTCAAGAAAATCTACTCAAAGCACAAAGATCTCAAGGTCATAATAGAAAAACAAAGTGATAGATTTCAAGCTATTTCATATGAAGAGAGGAATTTCCAAAGAGTTTACTCCCGAGAAAAGAAATATTGAAAATTTAATGAAGAAACCATTGAGAAGCAAGAGCTATTCGAAGATGGCATAAAATCGGGTGGTATATGTAGTCTCTTTCCTTTGAAGATATATCCGCAATAGCCCTAATAGCACCGTATATTGATAAGAGAAGATACGTATGAAGTTCTATAGTCGTTTCTAGTCAAATCTTTATATGCTTTAGTTAATAATTGTTTTTGGTCATTTTTCTCAGTTTACTATTCAGGAACAATTCATTCCATTGTTTCAAAAAATAAAATAAATAAATTGCAGAAAATGACCATACCTAGGATTACAATATCAAAACAATAATGATATTCTCTTAAACTATTTCAATTCAAATAGACATTAAGTTATAAAACAAATAACATTACAATATCTAACAAGGAAAGAACATACTGTGTCACCAAAAGGACATCAATGGTTGAAGGATCAATCTCATCAAAGTATGGCAAAGCAGCCATGCCTGAGTATGCTGGATGAATTCCACAGTCAAACTATCACCATTGAACATGACCAAAATAGAAACAAACAAATTAAAAACCCTATGTTGAAAAATGGAAGGAAAAAAACTAGCAACCAAAATAAAAGCACAATGCATTATGGTATACCAGTATGGTTTTCCCTTTATAGGACATGTAGACAAAAGAATGACCCACTTCATTTCCAGCAACTACAGCTATCCGATCTCTCCAAAAACGTAGCAGATGAAGATGATCAAGCCTCGTATAGAGACATAGTCATAGGCTGCATCACAACCACCTATTGGCCAATTATAAACTGAGAGACAAAGAAAAATATTTTGTCTAAATAAAATCAATCATTCTCGATGATAAAACAAAAATACACATGGAGTAGCGAGACCACTGAAGGTTTTGCCTCCACACCGCCAGTCACCCAATGTAATCATGAAAATCTAAGCTGAGCAATAAATTCTCAGATTGAGTGCTCACAAACTTGTCGTATAGTTAGTCGAGATTTGGGATTGACAATATAAGCATGCTAATGCTATCTTCACGCAACCACTACGTCACCACCACTCATCCATGCCGTGAGGTGAGGGCACTTGTCCATAACGCCATTTAACAACCAATGGTCGCTAAAGAACTGGTAATGAGGATGAGACGAGGAGATGTCATGATAACAGAGTCAAAACCATGTCGCTTAATAGGATCCGATCTCCGCGGCAATGAAATATGCTTCTCTGATCACTACTGGCCAACCGCCATGGACACGAAAAGCCGGACCTCGGGGGACTTATCCGCAATGACTCCACACTCTCAAATATCCGTCAAATTTCTATGCTTCAATACACCAAAGGCAACCACCGTAAGCACAATCCTCCTCGGGAGATATTTTATGTGGATAGCTGCGAGAAGACATGAGATCATCATGCCATTATCCGGGACAAGTGAACGCCTTTCTTTACCGTAAAACCGCCGACATTTCACCGACTTCGTGTCTTTTCAAATGTACCTCTCCTAATGGTTTACTCGCAGTTGGAAATACAGGAGAAATGCAGATCTCAAAGAAAGACAAAGATGACAATCTTCTCTTCGAATAGTCTCCAAAGGTAAAGTACTCGAACACCGAAGAATATCAACCATAAACATATGTGCCCAAGGACGTGCCTAACCGCTTAACACCAAAATCGTATACCATTTACTTAATGTCCGATGGAAATCACAACTCCGTTGTAAGATGGATTTAATTATAGCTACAGAACATTAAATGAGATAATAAATTAAGTAAATACATCTAAAGTCACCGTTGTAAATGTCCAAACAACTCGCAAATGTGATTAGGATTTTCAGGCAACCGATATTTCGGGCATAAGGAGAAATACACATCATATTGCTTCCTTTTTTTTTCAGAGCAAGTTTTATATTTTATTAGATTGGTGTAATGTAACATGTTTGAAACTATAGTCAAAACAATAACATAATGCTGTAGTGGAGCACCAAAAAGATCAATATTAGAAGGTGAAGAACAAATTCCACAGATGAAGATCTAAAACAGTAATTCTTGCACTCGGGTAGAATCTATGATTCAGGTAAGAATATCTATGGTAGAAAGATTTAAGTTTGAAGAACAGTACAGTGATGCTTCAAGATTTAATTTCTACAAGATGAGACCCCAGATAGAACATTAGAGCAAACTAAATTTAACTAAACAGACTTGCTTTCAATTCAGGATATACATGAAATATCAGCCTTCAAAAAGGCCAAGTACAAGAGAAGGATGAGAAATCAAATGTACCGACATATAGTGATACTGCTTCGCACCCAAATCCAATTTTCCATGGAATATGTGTCATTGAAACTTTAAAGATAACATTGACAAAAAAATTTAACCGTGAAAATAAAGATTGGGCAAGACCCAAATCTAAGTCCCTTACAACCAATCGTGAAACTGGGATGCATTTAGATTAGCTTCAAATCAGCTCGATAATGAGAGAAAATAGAGGAAACTATTACTAATCTCTAAAAAGGGAGAATAAAAAACATACATCAAGAAACAAAAAGCAACTCACCTCAATTTTATCCATGGAGCGAAGAATGTCTTGTTCATCATACAACATATCTCTTCAATCGAAACTTTGCTCACTGCACTAGACAAAAGCAACTCAGATAGCCTTGTTGCAAGTGTCATAAAACTGCCCTTTGATGTGGTCTAATGAAAAATCTAAATATTTTACTAATTTATAGCAGCAATTGCATAAATTTTAATTAAATAAATGGTCGACCTTCCCGTGAAATATGGAAGATTGAAGATGATCCATGAAAGCCAGACAGAAATGCAACACATTACAAGCAGCAAAGAAGTGGAGAGCACATCTAAAAGAAACGTAGGCACTTTATATGAGAAAGTAGAGTAGATAACAAAAAAGGAAAACTGAAGATGAAAGTTCTAAAGTTTCAACATTGACAAAGTTCATTGGACAAAGACTGCATGCAAGATACTTAATGAAATGATTTAAGAGCATATGTTGCTACATACCACACTTAAGAGCACCGTTAGAGATAAGTATGACACATAAACTATCTAATCGAGAAGAAAACAATGCTGAGGAAAGCAATGGGAACTTCAACATAATCAAAGAAGAACGACGGGGGCTTTTCCAAAGGAATTTTAGCCGATGGGGATATGATTAACGTAGCCTCTGCCTCAAGCAATAAAGTACATGTTCAAGTGTGAGTATGGACACTTTATACAGAGATGCAATGGAGTAGGTCTCCTGCATCATCCTAGAAGGCCATAAAAGAAACCTCTAATCGTGAGTTATCTCATAACAATGCTTACAATATCAAAATGACCATACCCAGATTACCAAAGATCAAAACAATAATGATATTCTCTAAACTTCATTTCAATTCAAATAGACATTAAGTTATAAAAACAAATAACACTACACATTTTAACAATGAAAAGAACATACCTGTGTCACCAAATGTTCGATCTCTTCAAAAATGTAGCGCATCGAAGAGACGATCGCTTCCCGTAAGAGGAGAGACATAGTCGTAGGCCGCATCACAAACCAATTTATGGGTCAATTATAAACCGAGAGACAAAGAAAAGAGATTTTCCTCTAATAAAATCAATCATTCCGATGATAAAACAAAAAATACACTTGGAGAAGTGAGGATCAGAAGCTTTTAGTTTCGCTCCATGACCAATAAGGAAAAAGAACCAGATATCGACGTAGAAGATACGTATGAGGTTCTCGTTAGCTTACTTTAGTCAAATCTTATATGCTTTGCACAGTTGCTTTGGTCATTTTTCTCAAGAGACCATTCAAGAACACCATTCCATTGTTTAAAAAAAAAAATTGCAAAAATGATCATACCTAGGATTACACAATATAAAAAACAATAATGATATCGCTTCCAAACTTCATTACCACAGATTACTAAGTTATAAAAACAAATAACATTACAATATTATTCAATCAAGAAAAAGAACATACCAGGTCACCAAATGACATCAATGGTTGAAGGATCAATCTCTTCAAAGAATGGCAAAGGCCCATGCCCGAAAGGCCGGATGAATGCACAACCAACCATCACCATAGAACATGACCAAAAATGTAAACAAACAAATTAAAAACCTAATGTTGAAAAATGGAAGGAAAAAAACTAGCAATCAAAATAAAAGCACAATGCATTATGGTATACCAGTATGGTTTTCCCTTTATAGGACATGTAGACACAAGAATGACCGACTTCATTTCCAAGAACTGCAAATTTATCCGATTCTCCAAACAGAGCAGCATCGAAGATGATCAAGCCTCGAAGTAGAGACATAGTCATAGGCCACACAACCAATTTATTGGTCAATTATAACCGAGAGGACAAAGAAAAAGATTTTGCCTAAATAAAATCAATCATTCGATGATAAAACAAAAATACACATGGAGAAGTGAGGACCATCAACTAGTTTTGGCCTCCATGACCAAGGCTCACCCAATGTAATCATGGAAAACGGTTCGATAGTGGTGGCCCTTTGCATTGAGAGTGTGCTCATTAATCGCTGTGGCTAGTTGGTCGAGATTGGGATTGACATAAGCATGCTAATGCTATCTTCCACGAGAACCACTACTTTCAGCTCACCCACTTCATCCACGAGGCGAGGGGAGCTTCACTTCATAACATCATTCAACGTACCAATGGTCAAGAAATAACCCAGAATGAGGATGAGGATGAGGAGGATGTCAGATGACAACAATGGATGAGATGAGTTCACCAGATGCCTCTCTCCCATAATTACCTTACTGTTACAACCCCAAAGCTATAAACATCCGTTTTATTATCCACCTTCATCTTGTAAGCAAGTTCTCGCAAATTAAGAAGATTACATCATGCTCGCTTCCGTTCCGCTTCTTCTAAGAAATTATAACAAAGATAACTAACGCCCCAATTAAGAAAATGGTACCCTCGGAGCAAGATAACCATAAGTTCCCGCAAATGAAGTCCAATTAGACGAGTCCTACTTATAAGCCTAGTCGTACGGTTCCGGAGACATGAGCTCATATTCGAATCTAATGTAACATTGTTGCCGGGTTATGTCTCGATGAATTACTAGAGGTGAGCAATCATGGTGCATATAAGATAAAGCTTTAGCCACCCTTCCACAATGGTTAGCCTCACAATCCAATCAAGTTTTTCTCACGCTTCTTCATCGTTGTTTGTGAATGTTTCCTCAAGCCCTTTCCATAAACTCATAAATCAAAAATGAGTTCTCAAAGAAACGAATCAGTTTACAAAGCTTGACAATATTAAGTGATGCCTTATCTCAGGTTAGAGCATGAATCTCTTGAAAGCCTTCAAATCAGCCATATTCCACCATCTCGGGACTGATGAGTAGAAGTTTTTCACAAAGAACAACCCGGCCATTTGGCAACCTCGGCCTGTAAACAGCGCATATCCTCCAAAGGCCAATACAATGCTTGAATCAAATTGTCGGGCTTCCTCAGATGATGCTCATACAACACCCCCCATCATGTCCCCATATTGCAAATAGATCTTTGACACGGCGCTTCAAGTAGACTCGTTGTTTTCTTCCTCAATTTTTGACGAAAATAAATTCCAATAATAAAAGCGAATAAGAACAATAGAGTGCTCACAATGAGGAGTAGTATGATCAAGACAGAAAACTCCGTGGCCTTCTTCGGACTGCATGGCTTGAGATGAGTGACATTATTACCACATAGACCTTTATTATTTCTAAATGCCTCAAATGTGGTTGCTTGATTTGGGGAGAGGGACCCCAACTGATTGTAGGATATATCAAGAGATGTCGCTTATCGATCATCAAAGTGTGGGATGGTGCCGTAAAGCCGTTATGGGAGAGATTCAACACTCCGTGCACCGTAACTCTCCAAGCAAATGGCGAATCTCTCCGCCAAGATATTTGACTAAGATCAAGACTCCAAAGATGAAGCAACTTTCCAATTTCGTCGGGAATGCTATCCACAAATCGATTCCCACTCAAGTTCAAGGACAATAATTTCAGCAAGTTCCCTATTTCTTTGGGAATTTGACCGCTTAAGTTGTTCGATGCCAGGTCAAGGGTTTGAAGATCGGCTAATTTTCCCAATTTCAAAGGAATGCTTTTAAAGATCGCATAGTCGCGAACAATTCAACAATAAGGGCAACATACCCACTCTTTGGGATCTTCCCGCCAAATGCCGAGGAAAGATCGAGCCTGCACTGAGTGGCTCTCCCAAGTCGGTGCGGTATGGCAACTTAAATATCGTTGTCGGAGATGTTCAAGTGTGTTAGTTTCAGGCATCGTCCCCAATTTCGAACGCCGCCATAAAAAATTCAGCACACGCTTAGATCGACATAATTCCAGTTTGGGTATACACCAAAACTTTCGCTATGTCTCCTGGTGAGTTGGTTTCCGCCAAGCTCGAACTCGAATAATGCTTAGTGCAATTTTTTCAAGCTTCGTATAGACCCAGAAATGGTTCCCCGTATGAAAAAATTTGGGCGCCTACCAAGGCAAATCTTGCCCGTAGTCACAATGAAGTTATTTTCATATAATTGCAAATATTCCAAATGAGTGGATATTATTCATTTCCGTACGAAGTGGTACCACGAATTTGTCAGGATTAAGGCCCAAAGAGGTTAAGCTGGACAAGTTTCCTATGGAAGCTGGTATTGAACCATTGAGATTGTTAAATGACAAATCAAGATCATTAAGAGATCTTAACAATCCAATTTCTTGAGGAATGGAACCAGATAGTTTGTTCGTATAAAGATACAATGTGGTTAAATTCCTCAAGTTACCTATGGAAGGAGTGGATTGACCAAAGGAGATTGAAAGAAGATACTCAAGATCATTAAGATCTTAATAATCCAAATTTTTGAGGAATGGAAATCCGCATAGTTTGTTCGTATAAAGATACAATGTGGTTAAATTTGCCACTCCATGAATGAGGGATCGACCGGGCTTGAGATTGTTAGTTGACAATCGAAGATCATTAAGAGATCTTACAATCCACCCTTGAGGAATGGAACCGTATAGTTTGTTCAGATCAAGATACAATGTGGTTAAATTCCTGCTACCTATGGAAGGAGTGGATCGACCAAAGGAGATTGTGCCAGCGGTCAATTCAAGATCATTGAGATCTTAATATCCAATTTTTATGAATGGAACCAGATAGTTTGTTCGTATAAAGATACAATGTGGTTAAATTCCTCAAGTTACCTATGGAAGGAGGGATTGGACCAGTGAGATTGTTAGTTGACAATTGAAGATCATTAAGAGATCTTAACAATCCAATTTCTTGAGGAATGGAACCAGATAGTTTGTTCGTATCAAGATACAATGTGGTTAAATTCCTCAAGTTACCTATGGAAGGAGGGATTGGACCAAAGGAGATTTACACTGACAATTGAAGATCATTAAGAGATCTTAATAATCCACTTCGAGGAATGGAACCAGATAGCTTGTTCAGATCAAGATGGTAAATGTGGTTAAATTCCTGCTGGCCTAAGTGGAAGGAGTGGATTGGACCAAAGGAGGATTGTTAGTTGACAACTAAGATCATTAAGAGATCTTAACAATCCAATTTCTTGAGGAATGGAACTTATAGTTTGTTCGTATAAAGATACAATGTGGTTACACCTCAAGTTACCTATGGAAGGAGGATTGACTAAAGGATTGTTAGTTGACAATTGGAAGATCATTAAGAGATCTTAATAATCCACTGCGGAGGAATGGAACCGCATGCTTTGTTCGCAAAGAAGGTGCAATGTGGTTAAATTCCCAAGTTACCTATGGAAGGAGGGATTGGACCAAAGGAGATTGTTAAATGACAATCTAAGATCGTTAAGAGATCTTTAACAATCCAATTTCAGAGGAATGGAACTGCATAGCTTGTTCATGAAGGTACAATGGTTAAATTCCTCATGTTACCTATGGAAGAGGGATTGGACCGGGTTGAGATTGTTAGCTGATAATCAAGATCATTAAGAGATCTTAACAATCCACTCCCTCGTGGAGGAATGGAACTGTAGATAGTTTGCTCTTGGCAAAGCAAGGTGCAATGTGGTTAAATTCCTCAAGTTACCTATGGAAGGAGGGATTGGACCAGTGAGATTGTTAAATGACAATCTAAGATCGTTAAGAGATCTTAACAATCCAATTTCTTGAGGAATGGAACCAGACAGTTTGTTCCTATGAAGGTACAATGTGGTTAAATTCCTCATGTTACCTATGGAAGGAGGGATTGGACCAGTGAGATTGTTAGTTGACAATTGAAGATCATTAAGAGATCTTAACAATCCAATTTCGTGAGGAATGGAACCAGATAGTTTGTTCGCAGCAAGGTGCAATGTGGTTACCCTCAAGCTACTATGGAATGAGGGATCGACCAGCCGAGATTGTTAAATGACAATCCAAGATCGTTAAGAGATCTTAATTCAATTTCTTGAGGAATGGAACCACAATTTGTTCCAGAAGGCCAATGTGGTTAAATTCCCAAGTTACCTATGGAATGAGGGATCGGGACCGTTGAGATTGTTAGTTGACAATTGAAGATCACAGAGATCTTTAACAACTAATTCCTCGAGGAATGGAACCAAAGTCATCTCATAAAATGCAAATAGTTACGTTTCAAATTCCCTATAAAAGGAAGAATTGACCCCTCTAAAAATTATTAGAAGCCAAAGATAGAGCTATGATGTTAAAAACCCAAGTTGTTTAGGGTATTACACTGCTGAAATGATTAGAACCAAAATCAAGAATTGTGATTAGTTTGGAAATATTACCAATATTGGTCGAATGGTTCCATGGAGGAGTTGTTAGTCAAACAAGAGTAAGGAGGTTGGGGAGAGATGGTGCGAGATTTGGAGTACCTCTCAAAACCACAACTCTGAAGGTTAAAATCGCAGGACACTTTCCTCGACCTATGACAAGCCAATTCAACCAATGATGGCAAGAATCATGTCCATATCAAGATGAGAGAAAACTGGCTTGATTATCTAGGTTGGCCTTCCATGCTAGAAGAGTGCGCTTGATCTTGTTCAACTTTTGAATAGCAATGGTAGGTGTAGAGGCAAACGTGAAAATGACATGCGAGTTACGATATTGAAGACAAAGGAAGGAGAAATACATAAGCAAGGAGTGATGATGAGCTCTATAGTAAGTGTAGAATGAAGGATATCTATGGGCTATTGTTGAGTTGGTAGAGACAATTTACAGTAGGTTTGCTATGAGGAGAGGTGATGAAACACTTATTTATAAACTTAAGTGTGATACATTCGCATTCCCATTGGTTGGTGTTTTTTTCTACATCTAACTATCTCATTCCATTACAATTAATGGAATTGCATATGTAATGTCAATCTCATATTTTTTTTATTTCTTTATAAAATATCTATTTTTTTATAAAATTAAACACCCGCAATTACATAGCAAATAATCTTCAAATATTACTTTTATTTTTAATAAAATAGACTATTGCAATACATAGTAAATAATTAAAACATTTTTCACTCCTTTGCTCCATGCTCTTCAAATATATACTTAAATTATGATTACACCTTTTAAGTGAGGGCTCACAATGTTGATACAAGAAGTATAAATATATATCTAGTAAATAGATTTAAGACTAACTGATCCGAAAGAAATTTGGAAGAAAAGATGTCATGGCATTCTCGGGGATCCGACATATAAACAGGCATGGCCAAATTTGTCCAATTGTCGCCAAATATTAAATTTAAATCTATTATCAACCAACAACCTCTAGTACAAAACCAACCAAAATAACTACCTATGCTTAACTCCTTTTTAAAGTTATTGCCTAGCAAATGTCAACGACCTGATCTTATGTTTGCTTCTAAAATATAAAAAGAAAGAAAAAATGGCAGTGTGTTAGGAAAGTATGGTACACTTTAGGTAAAATTGTGCTACTTGTTTCACTGGGCTAACTAGGGCTATAAGAGGCAAATAAGATGTTGCAATTAAGGTCTTACAGTTAGTGCATCAAATTGTGTGACAAAACTTTCCATATTCAGTCAAATCCGATTTTGAAGTAAATATTCTGCAAATCATTAAGCAATATTCCATGGGACAAATAAGGAAGACTAAAAGATAATATTGAGTAAATCAAATCTCGAAGATTGGATCACGCGAGAGTTTTCTAGTGGAGGCAACATTCTATTATGATATTATAATAAAACTAGATAAGAAGGATAATTGCAATAGTTAAGGAACTCACAATAAACACATATTGAGATCATCTTGCAAATCAAGAGGAATATTAAAAGATTATGAAGCACTCAAAATTATGTTCACAAGCCTAACAATAAAACATTCCAGGTCATGCATTGATAATCATGACTATGGAGATAACCGTGTTCAACATGTTAAATCGCGAAAATCAAAAGAGGAAAATCTCTAAGCTCTTTCCCTCGCCATGCTCGCTTTGATGTCTTGTCGGGTTCTTAGAATCAATGCCATTATTTGAAGAAATATATTTAGCCTATCTTTTGATTCCCAAAATTTTGAGGAAATTGCAAGAGAAAGAAACATGAAGTAAAAATAAAAGAAAATAAATTTAAGAAAAATAAATAAATTAAATCTCATATATTATTTTTATTTCTTTATTTCTAAATCAATTTTATTTATTTTAACTTATCAATATAATATAAACATATTATCTTCAAATATCTTCAAAAAATTTACCAACAAATATAGCCACAAAAAGCGAGTTAACAAAAAATGTTAAAGTAATTACTCATGTTTGACTTGCTTTAAATTAGTATTTGCTCAATTTGATAAGTATTGCCATCTTCTTAATAGAAAAACAAAATAATTTGTCCCACTTGACCCATTTTAAGTCTTTCCTCAATTTTTTTTTCCAAAAAAAGGTGTTTTCTAAATTCCAAATCATATTTAAAAACTTGTCGCATAATTTACATGTATTTATGACTTTTATAGAATGCATGATTTTTATAGGTATCGTCAACTTCCAAAATATGAAAAAACAACCGAAATAAATACTCGTGCTTGACCCGTTTTAAAGTCTTTGCTCAACTTGATAGACATTATCAACTTTTCGGCACAAAAAAAAAAAAAAAAAAATTCCTCCTAATTAATCTATTTTAAAGTCTTCACTCAATTCCAAAACATCTTTAAAAACTTTAATTTATGACTTCAATTATGATACATATCATGTTCATTAGGGTAGAAAATTCATCATGTGTTATCATGAAATCTTGGCCAAGTATTCATATTATATTAGTCACCCATGTCAATATCATATTTGATGTAGGTGAAGGCATTTATAGATGGGCCTCCATTCATTAAATTGTAGTACTAAATATCTTACAAATATACAAAGAGGGTGACAATAATGTATTATAAGTGATCCAATTGAAGTGAGATAGATATGATCAAAATATATTAAATTGATTGTATACCTATCAATTGATAGGAAATTTACTAAAAGATTATATTTCTACTATTATTTGTCATGAAAAAATCTTGACTAAATATTCACATGATTAGTAACTTTTGTGAACTGTGTTAGTTTATGATCAACTAAAATAATCCAACAATAGATAGGCTTCAATTTATTAAATTATAGTATTAAATATCTTATGATAATTTTTGAATGATTATATATCCTAGATACTGCTACAAAAAAGTAATTTATATAAAAATTGCATTTATTTGCTGCATATGACATTGAAGTGGCAAGTGTAACATGTTTCATAAATAAGATGGCCATTGTATTTCCTAATAATAAATGTTGAATAGCTAACAAATAAATGACAATTTAATCACTTCTACAGTTTAAGCTTGAATAGATATGACTTAATTTACCCCTTTTTTGGAAAATACAGTTGCTTTTAAAAATTGTAATACTAAAAAATTGTACTATTTCTAATGTTAAACCTTTCGAAGGAATTTCTAAAAATAAAAGGTAAGTTTTTTTTTTTTTTATATATATATAAGGGTTGTGTTTCTAAGAATGTAAGACATTGATAAGTGGTGTGAATTTTCTAATATTGAAAATAAACAAAGTATTTGTTTGTACTAAGGACTTGAAATCATCTTTATAAAAACTTGTCTCGTAGTTTTAACGTATTCATGACTTGATTGTAAGACCCGAGAAAAAAACCTATAAATTTGAATTTTACAGCAGAAAGGGTAACAGTAATTTTTCGAATTCTTTTCTAGATATTTGATGATGAAAAATCTTCACTGCTAGAATCGCCTCACGAAACCAGTCACCTATGCGACTTCGCAATTTCGAGACACCGGATTTTTGACGACTCAGACGATAAGGCCGAGTGAACTCAAAACGAGATTTTGAGAAAACTTGAAAATGTCAAATATTTAAAGAATGTCCATTTAATATAGATGAAACAAAACTGGGACGAATAAATCGCTTCGGGCTAAAACGATTGGGGGAAGCGGACAAGTGGCGCGATTCAGCCACGTGTCGCTACGTGAGCAATACAAGAAATATTTAAAAAACAAAAACAAATCAAGAAAATATATCCGTGAGATATCAAAAAAGATCTCACAGAAATATCTAGACCAAACGTTAGAGAGAGAGAGAGAGAGAGAGAGAGAGAGGAGAAGAAAAGCAACTTTTCTCCAAATGATTTCACTGGGTTTTGTCTGGCCTGAATCTTCACAGCCGAGAGTTAAAGCTTCTCTACAAGACGAGCTACGCTGGCACAGTGAATCATAAGATTTCTGTCTAAGGTTCAGTTATATATCATTTCAGAAGAGGTATAATTGAACTCTTGTAAACATATCACCATATCATGTATAGTATTCAGGGTATGGTTGAATGGGGTCGAGAGTGTGGTATGTTGAGCCCGGATGGGTCATTTAATGTAATGTTATACAGATTGTATTTTGGATAGAGCTTCCCGTACAGAGGAGACTCTATCCGATTTTTTGTTAAAGTATGGATATCGATAAATGGGAAGGGCGATGGTGTGGCACACCGGAGCCACCCGACACCCACCTGCCGCAAAGTTGACGAAGTTGTCAACGGGACCCCTGGAGCCGGGTGTCACATTGATTGGTAATGCCACTAACAACAAAATTACCTAAATAATACCTTACCAACTCATTTTAAAGTCTCAGCACGAAATCATCTTAAAAATAAAACAGCTTGTCCCATATTAAGACTTTTCTATTCATGACTTCGATATAGAGGTCAATTTATGCTTGACTCATTTTAAGCCTTTGCCCGTAATTTATAAAAAAATCTTAAAGAAGCTTGTCGCGTAGTTTCACATGCATTCACGACTTCGATAGGTAGTGTCAATTTCATGCTTGACCCATTTTAAAGTTCGTCAGAATTTATAAAAATCTTAAAGAAGTTTTGTCAATGTAGTTTCACATGCATTCATGACTTCGATAGTAGTGTCAATTTACGCTGACCCATTTTAAAGTTTCTGCCTCAGAATTTATAAAAAATCTTAAAGAAGCTTGTCATGTAGTTTCACATGCATTCATGACTTTGATAGGTGTCTCAACTTCATACTTAATCTATTTTAAAGTCTTTGTCCAATTAGGAAACCTTCTTAAGTTTTTTTTCAAAGAGTAATGGTCCTGTTTGCTATTATTTTAAAAACCCGCTCTTGAGAATCGCTTGAAACACAAAACTTAAAATTGTTCTTATTCTCTTAATCAAAGTTTACTATGTCTCTTTTGTTTATTCGTAACAAAAAAAAAAAAAAAAATTGGAAACCAAACGTATTCTCTTCTATGTTTTATTCTCCTTGTTTTTAGAACAAAAACGCTTTAAAAACATGAACCAAACATACCCTAAGTGGTTGAATCATTGTTTTAATACCATTTTAAATTATAAAGTCTTTGGTGCTGAAACTTGGTTTATACAAAATAGTAGTATCATACTCCTAACACCCTTCTTCACATGTAAACACAAGCCTATAGGGCCAAGTAGGCTTAACAACCACAATTAACTTTTTAGGTTTTACTACAATCAATTAGAAACAAATATGCAAATCGGGGCAACAAGATATGCGATGAGACTTTAATGGTTTTTAATTTCTATTAAAATGATTTCTACACAAGTCTTTCTTACAAGAAATAAAGGACGAACTAAATAACTACTCCAACCAAGGAGCTAGCTGATGAGTCAATATTTGCACGCATAAAATACTTACAAAATCTCTAAGATATCTTATTTTCCAATATTTTCATATCAGGCTATTAGTGTCCAAATTAATTGAAAATAGAATTTTTTTTTTTTAATAATTTTTTTGAAGATACTACGATAATTCATTTAAAATAAATAAGTGCAAAATCAAGGTAATTTTTGGAGCACAGGACTAAAATGATGCCATTTGCACTCTATATCAAATTAGACTTTTGAAGACTAATAATTTGTAGACTTAATTTTTAAATTTTTTTTAATTAAACTTCTAATAGTTTTATTATTCAAACATTTAGAGCTGTTCCAAAATTGATTTGTAAAAACTATTTTGGAAACACTAATGCAGCGCACTCCAAAATTGTTATATGAATAGATGGCAAAGTTGCCATTTGACCTTGTTCCAATTACAATTTTGAAAGAATACAAACACACGTAAATCCTAGATAGGACCGAGCAACAAGCAAGATTATGAGTGAAGCTTCATTAACAAACAAACTAATTATGCTGACTAAGAAATATTGATTGATATAGAACTTAACTCTCAAATCGTAATTAATTGCGTTAAGTTTAAAATCTCGTAGAAAACCTAGTGGAAGGAGCTAAGACAATGATAGGGGCTGGTTTCACAACATTTTGGATCTAGTATTAGTATCAAACAATAGAACACAACCTGTGAAAAAATTATTGTTCACATGCTTCACTAATCAAAGTTATGCATTGATAATCATAATTTCGGGGAGATAACTCGCTCAACAATATAATGCATTTGTGAAGCTCGGGACGTAAGAGGAAAATCTCTTGAGCGTTACCATAAGTACAAGAAAAAAAGTTGATGTATGTGATCCATTTGAACCGAGGTAGATCAACGCTGAATATTTTCCTAAACTAAGCAAGCTAATTCAACTAACTAAGAAATATTGATTGATATAGAACTTTAACCTGAAAATTCAGAATTAATCAGGAAGAAGTCGGAAATACAAAGAAAACCTGAGGGAAGGAGCTAAGACACAGATAGAGGTATTGGCTTCACAGCATTTTGGATCCGTTGGAATGCTACTCTCACCCTTTCCTTAAGGCCTTCGTTTTGGCTCTCAACATTCCCACTCTGTTTATGAAAATGCGCCACATTTCCATATACACTTATCACCAGTTTCCCATTCTCTCCAAACTTTACATCTCCAAACAGAAAAACAAGAAGTGCATGGATAACCTTTTCGCTTGCTTGCTTTCTTCTTCGCTTTTGTGGCCTTTATGATTCAACTAATACCTTGGAGATCTCACGGCTGATGTTTAAAAACCGCAGCCACAACCAAGTCAAAACCATGTCGCTAATCGGGATCCGATCCCCAATGAAATATGCTTATCCGACTAATACTTCACCGTCAACCGCTCATGGACACGGTGCCGGACCTCAGATTCTTCATCTCCGGCAATGACTCCACACTCCAATATCCGCCCAGCCTATGCTCCAATACACCAAAGGCAAATTCAAAGTAAGCAATAAGAATCCCTCCGGGAGATATTTTCTCGTGGAGGTCGCGAAGACAATGGATCATCAAAAAGCCATTATCTCGATATGAACGTTTTCTTTACTCAAGAAACTCGATACCACCGACTTGTGGGTCTTTTTCACCAAATTTCTTCTCGAGTTGAAATACATCTCAACCGACCGACAATTCTTTTTCTTTGGGAAATACTTGGTGTCGCTCGTTAGCAACCGGGTGCTAAGATTCTGCTTAAGGTAGAAAGATATGTAAAAGGACTCCGATGTTGAGGGAAGCAATAATACCATTCATTAGAGTAACTTCCTCGTTCATTGATGATGGTTGCCAACGCTCCTTCCACGACATTCCCGTATAACACATGCATTTTTCTTTATAAGAAAACGGAGAGCCAACATGTCTTGACAATCACCAAGACCACTGACGCCATCACCACCGATGGA